>MU119415.1:0-28753 GCA_014904845.1 Acephala macrosclerotiorum
ACCCTAACCCTAACCCTAACCCTAACCCTAACCCTAACCCTAACCCTAACCCTAACCCTAACCCTAACCCTAACCCTAACCCTAACCCTAACCCTCAAGGCCTTAAAATCCCAGCATGTCCCATACAAACAGCTAAAACCAAATAGTCACCACCCTCAATCGAACCAATCCCATATATATCCAGGCATTCGAGACTTGGATCCACACCGTGATAGAGGAGGAGTTTTACCGCTTAGAAATTGTTCCTCTCGATGGCGATGTGGAGGGTTGTTTGGTGGTTCGCGTCAGGAGTGCTGATTGTATCGATTAAATCATGGAGGCAGTGTATAAGTGCGCGAGGTTGGAGTTGTTGGCTGCTTCGTGTAAAGGGAAGTGCCGACGCGAAGATTTAAATATTAATTGCATTTCCTGATGAAATAAGATTCGAGACCTCCGCATTTCGGGGATGGTGGTAATTTGTTCCCAAGCGAGAGCTTCCGCTTCTTTGGCCATAGAAGTCTTCATGTTCTGATGCCAGTTGGTTATTTCTCAAATACGCTCTCGAACCTACTGCAGCAAAGATAGCAGAATGAAAGTCAAACGTGATTGTGGATAAACGGTATCACGAAGAACAGTGCAAGGCGCAGCCATTTCGCTCGAATACCCGTGGCCGCTAGAGTCACTCAGCTCTTGCCCCTGCATGTTGGAGGTCTCTAGAATTCATCTAGGACATTGACAGGCCTAAAAGTCCCGCCGCAGGAGGGAAATTGAAGAAGTCACGTGACGATATTGAAAATCGATCAATGACCACAGTTGAGGAAAGTGTTGAAAGGGCAAGCTTAAGCCCGGGACACGTGCCTACGGCACGTGTCCCCAGCCTCCTACATAATCTCCCTATGCATATAAGGGGCCTCTGGCTTCTTCTATGCTCTAGATCGAATGTATGCTCAATTATACCTCTCAACAGAAAGCTGGTGTTGGAGCTTCGCATTGCATATAATGAGAACGGAAACTGGCGGCAGATTTGAGATTTGCAAATGCATTGGTATCAAGTCAGCTAGAAACCTTGCAGTCGAAGGCAAATTCATCAGCAACTGAAAACCCCCGAAGTAAATATTCTCATCACACCGGTCCGTAACGCAACCTCGTATAGAAAGCCATGTCAATAACGAAAGCTAGAGGAGACATGGGGCGCAGAGGAAAACCTATCTGGGTTCATCTGCGCCTCGTGGGACTTCTTGCCTAATCGTTATTAGACAATCTCCTTCTGTCCCGCATTAACCCCAGAGCTGATGCCCTTAGATTCATGATCACTCTCAACCCAAATCTCTTCTTCGAACTTGTAAAGCTCCTCACAAGGCGGGGTATTCTTTCGGAACAACACCCAACGCTTGAACCACCACGGCAGAACCTTGGTAAGCTGGTACTTGGCATGAGTTCTAGTCGAGACCCCAAACACATAATCCAACTCTTCCAAAGTTCTCTGCTTGGTCTCATACAAGAACAAGAAGATCATGCCGAAAGCAATCATGTTCATTGCTGCGTAGAAACCGAAGGCTCCTGAGACCCCGAAAGCTTTCAATTGACGTGGGAAGGTGAGAGATACGACCGTGGCCCAGAAGTTGTTGGTTGCGACGGCCCAAGACATGCCGATTTCACGATGGCTGAGAGGGAAGACTTCTGCGGAGTATGTGAAAGGGACTGGTCCTTCACCTGGGGAGTAGAAGGCGTCGTAGATGTAGATGAAGAATGTGACCATGCCAAGATGAGCTCTGCTGCTTTGAGGGATAAAGTAACACATCCCGGCGGCAAGTAGGGTCCAGCACATGTTTGGGAAGGTGAAGAGGAGCAGACCACGTCTTCCGAAGGTATCGATTGTCCAGACTGCAGGCCAGGCGAAGGCGAAGTTGACGAGACCGAAGCCGAAAGAGGCGAGTAAAGCTCCAATGTTGCTGGCGCCGGATTGGGAGAAGATGGTTGAAGAGTAGAAGGCGATGATATTGACTGAATAATTAGCAATGTACGAGATTAGAAGACAGATCACTTACTGCCGCACATCTGCTGAGCGATCATGACAACACCAGAAGCCTGAGTAGCTCTGCGAAGTCGAGGAATGGTGAACAGCTCAACGAAACGAACAAACATGTTGCTTGTCTTGGCCAATCCCTTCTCTTCCAGGAGAGCATCTTCATACATGAGCTGAGCGTGAATGAAGTATAGGTCTCGTGCAGCCTGGAGAGGGGTGTTGCGCAGTCGAAGAAGGGACTTGTATGCCTTTCCAACCTTCTTCTTCTTCAACAACCAACGTGGCGATTCAGGACAAAACCAAATTCCGAGGACAAGAGGAATTGCTGGGACGAAAGCAGATCCAAGTTGGAGACGCCAGGCGATAGAACCTGAGTTGGCAAAGATGAGGTTGCAACACGTTCCGAGAAGGATGCCAAAAGCAGTCCAGACTTGCCAAGACATGACGAGACCACCTCGAATGTTTGTTGGAGCAGCTTCTGCTGAGTAGACCGGGACCGTGACTTCCTTTAAGCCCATGCCGAGACCGAGGAGAACACGGCATGCAACGAGCTGGCCCCATTTATGTGTAAGACCAGAGCCAATTGGGGCGAGTAAGCTGAAGATTGCGGCCAGGAAAATAGTGCCTCTGCGACCGAGAAAGTGATTGATGGGGTCGGAGATCCATGCAGCGCTGGTTTGTGTTAGAAGATGCGGGCATATGGAGGGGGAAAGCGTACAAAAGACAGATCGCAATGTAGGGAGCAGAATTGACGAATCCGACAAGCCAAGAGTTGGTGTTGCAGACCGAGGGAGTGATGCAGTATTTCACATCGTCAGAAATGCCCATCTCGATTGCGAAGGTGAGATTGGCTCCATTGGATCCTGAGATGGTCAGCAGGGGTTCGATTTAGCCAATGCGCATGCTTACCAGTTTGATCCCATCCCTGGATGGCGGCCGCAATCGAATTGAGGATGATGGTAACATAGAGAATTCGGGGATGCTTCCATCGGTGGGTGTTCTTCGCGCCCTGTCAGTATTCAATTTTAGCGGGCGTCATCAAGGACAAACCTCCTCGTGCAAGACACGTCTATCCTCCTCGTCCAACTCCTCAATATTGTCAATGTGATGTGGGCTTTGGGCTACCAAGGCGCCTTTAATCAACCAGGGTGCAATTTCCGTTAGGTCGTTCTCGGCCGCGAACTCTTCAACATCTTGAATGAGCTGGTCCTTGTGGATGCCAATGAGAGGGTTCTTGATTCTGCAAATTGTCAGCTGGGTTCTGTGCAGAGGCAGAAAAACACGTACTCTCCGGTGACATTATCGTTGATCGCTGCGACACTCTCCTTGCGGACGCCGAAGGTTGAGAGCTTGCGTTTCTCGTTGTGCGAGACCTCAATGGGTTCGGGGACGCGTTGCTTGGGGCTGCAAACGTCAGTAGAGCGCATTGAATAATTTCCCATTGACATACGAAGCGGTGATCTTCTCTGGGGCGCCAGGATCGGCCATGGTGGTGGTCGAAGTGGTGCGATTGAGATGTTGTTTGGGGAAGAGGGGACGATCTGCAGAAGTGGTTTCGTTTTATCCGATCCGAGGACGAGCGAGGTTCTTATACTGAAAGTGACGCCCAACAGACTCGCACTGGAAAAATTCAATTGCTCTCATCCTTGCCATGCAGGCCTCCCTCCCTCGCTCACCACATCTTCCACAGAATGCAAGTTGGATGCATCTCAGCGACCACGAGACCCCTCGATGCAGTCAACATAGCATAGGCGCGATTCACGGCCGACCACCAACAAGCTCCAGCTCCAAAGTCTCGGCCATGCCGATTTCGAAGGGCGTTCTCGTCCATTCAGAGATGTTTCTGGGCGTTGGAAAGCTTCGATATGCTTGAAGCCATACCAGCTCCAGCCAGTGCACACCATTGACGCTCACTACCCCGCAATCCCGCATATCATAAGCGCGATAGCTCGTGCACATCCCTTGAGCTGTCCCGTTGTTGGCGAGGGTCCAAGACCCTGTTTTGGTAGCTTTGAGCGTGATTGAATGTCCCTGGAGTTCTGGTAACACTTGAATAACCTGTTTATTCAAACTACAAGCCGATTGCTCTTCAATCGCTCGTCATTTCCTCTCATCGTTCTCGCGGTTTTGCCTTCGAACGCGGAGAAACCTCAAACACCCCGCAACCCGCATAACGTGATCAGTGCCCAAGAGAATGCTGTTCAGAGATCCGGGTGCAGAAGTCTAAGCTCAATCGCGAAGTTCGCAGGGTACAAATCTTGCTGCCTTCGATCCCGGCGCGGAGGCGTAAAGGAGGCTTTCTGTGCGGCAGCTGTGGCTTCGGGTGTTTGAGGCAATATGCACCTCCCGGGGACATTTATTGCTGCCTTGAGAGGCCTCCACTTTCTCATCCCGAAATCGCATGACTTCGGACCGTTTGCCTCGAATATGTCTGGGCCGAGGTGATGAGGGAAAGAGCTTTAGAGGTATCATCGACGGCATTGGATGTGGTGTTGTCGAGCTTGTCCACCTTGCTGACAGGGCTTGGGGACCCCTGCTTTCAGGAATGTTCGCGACGCTGATGCGAAGAATCATCAGAAATTTCTTTGCTTGAGACCTCAAATCGCGCGAGGATTGGAGATTATTCATTCGGCCATGTCAGCGACATTCTCCACTGCGAATATTTGACGGGATCTGGTCGCGGAGTGTTCGAAAAGAGGAACCCAGATCCTCGAGCTATTGCTCTTGATGATGGGGGTAGCTCCACGATGGAGTACGGACATCGCCCATTGAAAGGGAACGATCCATGATCGATAACCCTATCCGTCTGAGCTTGAACCTAGAAAGTCATTTCACCATTAAAAAGACAGTTCAACGGTGCTTGCTGACTGGAATTGGAAGCCTTCCTCGAGGTCCCTTCCCAAAAGGGATGCTTCGAGTCGTGACGGCTCTCTTAGCACCTAAGCAATCACTCCGCCTCAAGACCACGCAGTTCTCTTTGAATCTGAGTCCTGAAGTGTGCCGACCTCTTCCTGGATAGCTCCATCTGAGACCGCCGTTCTCAACCTCTCAATGGCACATCAAGCATGCTCAAGCTGATAATTTGCTTCCATGTTGAGTTATAAGAGATATAGCGCGAGAAAAGCAGGCTAAGAATGTTCAAGCAAGACTAGGAGCTGCTTGAGACATGCCGGCAGCAAAGTTCCCCCGCATTGATGAAGAATCGGCACAAATCAACAGCGCTTGGTACTCTCCAGCTGGCAGCTTGGGCACAGTCTCGCTCCAGTATCATGTCCATCGTCATGGCAGAGGAAGCCAGTTGGAAGCAGCAGGTATGTTGGAGACTGGGTCGTGTGATGGAGGAAGGTATTGGAGAGAATGTATGAGGTGAATGGCTGCATCGTGGGCATTGGCATTTGCTGGAGCTGGAGTTGTCCGTGTTCGGGTGCATGTCTTTGGCTTTTCGAGGGTCCAAGAGGAGCGCTGGATTCTGGCCTAGAAGAGTTCATGGTGATAAGCTACTAGGAAAGATATGTCAGAATGAGGTTCAGCCTCATCTCCCAGCCTCCTACTTTATGCAGAGCATATAAGGGAGCTCCGCTCCCTTACTTAGAATATACACAATGAATGCTCTATTCTACCTTTTAACATATCCAGGCTCTAGCTAGAGGGTTTATAACTTCTAGGATTAGAGGATCAGCATTTCATACATCACCCCTCTATCTGATATGCGAGGCCCGTCCCGGAAATAAGGTTCTGATAAAGAGATTAAGTTTTCGGAGATTCTTCTGGTCGAATAAAATCTAGATTCCAGATCGCTGGATTGAAAACTGACTTGCCGACGCCGCAGCTCGGGCCCGAACTTGAATAGATCCCTGGTGTGGGAACCCCGCACTTCCCACCCCAAGTCATTTCACGTGCTTTGCCTGAGAAGTTCAGCTTCGATCTTTCGAAAAATGAACTTTGAGATCAAAACTGATGGAAGTGAAGCTAGACCCAAACCAGAGACTTTGTTGGAGTGAGTTGGAGAGACAGGCGTTGTATTTCAGGGAATGAAAGCGTGGAGGTTTAGCGATGCCTGCCCTGAAACAGGAACACGAGCCCCTGATATTTAGCGATGGAAGTTCCTGGGGAGATAGCTCTGTTGGCGTACTAATCCCTAAATTTGGAGACTCGCTTGCCCTGATCATCCTTTTTCGTTTTTGCCAGGCGCTTTCAAATGCACGATTCTCTGTCAGCCCCTAATACCTTTCTCTCAGGAATCTCTCAGAAGAGGAAAAGAGTGTGCGAGATGGCTCAAAATAATTCAACGTGCAAGAAAAGCCGTCACGAGAATACGCCTCAACTCAGTCACTCATGCATGGCAAAACGAAAAAGGAAACGCCTCGCCTTGGAAATTGGATTTCAGGCTTCAGAACAAGGTCATCAATAGAAGCTGGGACGTGTTTGTCCATTAATCAAAAGAATTGTTCAGGCTCAAATTTGGACCAGGACATTAGGAGACGAAGCCAGGCTTCTGAGGCAAAGTCTGTGGCAGTGCGGCGTCTCAGAACTTAATGATGGGTAGCCAACTGCAAAGTCTTATTATATCAGACGTCTTTTTGGGATTGGAGCTTTGACTGAGCTGTTTGAGACTTTGATCCTCGCCTGAACTGCTCACAGAAACTGGGACATTGAGAACCTGAGATTCTTCTCTTTGGGCGCACCACGGGTCCGCATCCTATTAGTTATAGACGGAGATAACCTCAAGGTCCTCAACTACCATAAATTCTACTAGGCTTCAGGTAGCCCTTTCAGGAAAATGATCGCGAACTTGCTTCGGCTGGATCCGACTACCTTAACCCAAACCACCGCAAAGTCTTGAAAGCACGTCGAGGTTTCGGCTCCTTGGGCACAGCGGCTCACATCACCTCTAAATTCGTTCATGGCACCTTCAGAATGATACGGGGAAAAGCTAGACCCTTTGAACCTTTTTTAGCCGCCTCGAATACTCTTGAAAAAAGATAAAAACAGCGACCCTTAACATAACACCTCCCCTCCTTCACGTACAACCTCTATCTCAGCCTTAAATCAAGCATTAGCTACCGTCTTGGCCACGGTCATACGAGGTGATAACAACGGTGATTCCAAAGTTGATCCTCGCGCTTATGGACTGTTTGTGTTGGTTGGCTCGTATTTGGTACTTGTCTAGACAAGCGCGGGGTAGATAACCTCCATTTGATGTCAATGGGCTCAGCCTTGGACGGATTTGGGTAATGTGAATTATGGGTGCGTCTATGCTAAGGGGATTGGAAAGGTTCGCGGGAGATGTATATATGCTTGGGGATGTGGAAGGAGGAAATCAGTATCCAAACACCCGCTCCCACCGTTGTGCCATTCACACGACATTTCGGATTCCAATCCATCAAGAATCTTCCAAGACATGTCTACCGAATCTCTAAGATGAAAATAATAACACTCCTTCCTACCCTTCCTCTCTGCTCTCGCAGGAGCAGAAATCGGTTCAGGGCCAGGCCCCTACCCAGACGGCTCTTTCTACACCTCAGCAAACCAATCCCCAAATGCCACCGGCTCCGTCTTCATCGAAGACCTCGACATGGCCAACACCCCCATCGCCCTTCACCTCGTCGACTGGCTCGCCTCAATAAATATATCCTCCATCCCCAACTTCCCTGGCTCCTCCAACGGCTCGGCAATCACCAACTCCGTGCTCTCGCTCAACGTGCGAGGGAGCTGCATCGAGAACTCGACGTTCTGGGATACGTGCGCAATCGTAATGGAGAGGGAGGCTTTGAATACGACGGCGAAGGGACAGAATGGTAATGGGAATTGTAGTGGGACATGGGGATTGAGTGTGTGAATGTTTGGAGTCAGGCGATTGCCAGGGCGAGGCAGATTGCTGCTACGAGTAAGACGGATCCGGGGGATGGGGTTTGTGGGGTATGGCATTCCCGCGATTTCGGATGCGTATATGGGGTCGCTCAATTCGCCTTCTGTCGCTACGGGTAAGCTCTAATGGAAGCTCAGGATGATTTCAGCTGATGATCGGAAGACATCAACAGCGCCAATGTGACGTCGAGGCAAGCATTGTTCTACAACACCGACATGCCCCACGATGCATCGAACAACACCGCCTACGAGGTAGAGGCAACACGTATCTAGCCAATTCCCCTCATTCAGCCACCCGGAAGAAGTGTCTTCAACAGAAGGGGCGCAACCCTGTTAGGATGAGCTGTTTGAGAGCGACGAACTCCACTCCAGGCTCCGAGAAGATTGGTGCTGTCCTAGGAGCCATTGACCGGATCAGTCACAGTATCTGTGGATTGACTTCTGTGATGGGCGTGATGGCCTTCGTTCTGTAGGTATCATTGTCGTGTTGGGAAAGGTGCTTAGAATCCAGCAAAGTTGTTTCCAGTCTCATCGTACTCCTCGATAAATCTCCGACTGGTAAACATTTCTTCTGCCACTTGGAAGTTCTCGAAATTGTACAGCTGGTCGAGTGACCAATCTTGAACGTCGCCAGCATTGAAGTTGACATTGCTGGTGAAGGCAGACCAGCTTGGACGAGGGTCCGCCGACGTGCAAAAGGCGGGGTCCTGCTCGTATGGATATCCATTCTCTGTTGATGTTGCAACACTTGGAGAGATTTCATTCGCCGCTGACATGCTGTGGTCAAATTCGAGCTTTGTTTGGTCCATTGAAGTAGCGAGTCCATCGTGCTCTTCGGGCTTGGAAGTCTCCTGAGGCATGCTGGGCGTGGTGGTCTTCGATGCGTTATCCTTCATGAAGACTGGACTCGCGTCCAACATGCCAACCGTGAACTTCATGAACTCTGCCGCCTTGCTGCTGACTCTCAATGTCCATCTGTATTCTGCCAGCTGCGATTTGTAGAATTCCGCTTCTTCCGGGTTGTCCGATGTGGCCCAGAGCAAGCTGCCGAAGGTCCCGATGATGGCCAGATTGACCCTTGAGCAGAAATACCAGAAGCATTGAAGGTGTGCTGGTTCGAGCTTGCTGACAAGATCAATGGCAGATGTCAGCCTTGCCCTTGCTGCAGTTCGTGTGATCGATCGGAGGTTCGCATCCATGTATGTCGAATCGAATCGGATTATGGCGCGGTGCAGGGTGACTTCGGCGGTAAAGTATGCGAGGTGGAGTGAACCTATCGGCCGTGTCAGCGTGGGCGGTACAAACTCTTCCAATCTACCTACCGGTAGGGGACAATTTCCTTGCTCGAGTCTGCGAGACGGCCAAAGATTGAGGCAGCTTCGTGTGCCAGTCTTTCAGCCGAAGTTGAATTGGCTTCGCCTTCTCCAAAGTCGCATTCATGGCATTCTCTCGCTCACTGCTCAAAGCTGCTGTCGCACGCAACGTGAAGAATGTCCCCAGAATCTCTGTCAATATTTCCGTCAATGATATCATATGAATAAACGTCAATCGACCAGTCTCGACATCCGAGCTTCCTTCTTCCTCGTCCTCATCATCGATTTCAGGGAAGTCTCTAGATTCCAGAGGCTTGACAGACCAATCGTCAAGGTTGATGAGAGGAGGTCGGCCATGAATCAATCCTCCCCACTTATCCTGCATGAAGAGTGCCCAAGCAAGCCGTTTCCTAAGACTGCGTTCCCATTCTGGAATTCTCCATCTCGAGCAATCCAGATGAAGTCCCAGGTTCTGCGCAACAGCAACAAGCTGACCGGTGAGCGCCCATGAATCGCCATCAGGTCTTTGCAACAAGAGGAGCCCAGCCTGAACTGTCGAGAGCTTTGGCCGATTAAGGACCGCACTCATCATCTGCGGTGCAAGTTTCTCTAGCTTCTGAATATCTGGCTTCTGCAGATTGACTAGCTTAGGACTGTACGACCACCAGTTGAGAGCCAGTATGTATACAGCAGCAAGGACCGGTGGCGTGAACTCACGATGTGTTCTTGCGTACTTCTCGAGAAAGACTTTCTTGTCCATGATTGGGAAGCTTGGATGGATGATGCGGAAGTACAGGTCGACCAGAGCTCGACCATGAGGTTGGACAATGCTCTCCACCAGATCCAGATTCACCAGTTCATCATCCACTTCAACTTGGCTCTCGGATTTCATGATGAAATGAGTCTGAGGACTGACTCTTCGCAGGGTTCCAGGGGTGCTGACGTACTCTCCGCGACCATTGAAAGGGGAGAGATTGATGAGACGAGTATCGTACTCGGATGTCTGGCCCAGATAGTGTCCATGTTGGCGATTTTGAAGTCCTAGTGTCTGCTTCAGGAGGGATGGGCCTGGAAGTGAGTCGTAGTCATCGATGGGAGGCTTGGCGTGGACATCTGGAGGAGGGTCAGCTAACAAGGAATGTCCCAGCTCAAGATTGACTTACTTTTCTCAGCTTCTGGTGATCTGAAATTCGGTGTTAGTAACTGTTTCACAACATAATGGGATGGGACAAATTAACCTCGGCTTGCTCGCATCTGGACTTCCGGTGCTATCATCCTCCACTCTCCTTCTCTTTCTCCTCTGAGGGTTCTGAACAAACGTACATTGCTCCCCTCTCGACTGACACATTATACAGGTCTCAGCATCTTGAGGAATGATGCAACGGCTCTTCCTCCTTCGACATGCATCGCAAGGCCGGTCCCTCCTGGTCCATCCATTCGCGGGTAATTTGGAGGCTGTTGTCGACGGGTTGGTGGCATTGTTGCTTTGGCCCCCTGGTGGTGCATTTGATGCCATGGGTAGGCCCACTGGAGTTCTCCCTACGCACGAGGTAGGCCACGTCGAGACTCCGAGATGGTCTTATCGAAGCATTCGAATTGTAGCTTGAAATGCTAGTCACGAGCATAGATGCTGCTGAGATAAAAGATAAGAAATCTGATGCCTTGTTAGCAAGGCATATACTCAGCCGGGAGCTGTTCCCGAATCTCCTCATCTTCTTCGGCCGAAAAACGCCTCAAACGCTCAATCCACAACCTTAATTCGACGTTTCTTGCATCTCTGTCTAAGCTAAGCAGCAAGTGCAACATTCCCTAGGGCGGCTTTGTGTATGAATGATACCTCTTTAATGATGGGTGAGAGTCAGAGCTCCGAAGGAACTTCAATTAAGCGTCAACCCTGTCGCGAGCGTCGACGTCTTGACTTCGTTTTCCTGGACGCTTTTTCAACCTACCCATCCTTTCCGGGCAGTTAAAGACAGTGTAGACCGAGATATTGTATTTGATCTGTCGTTGTGATCTTGATCACGAAAATTATTAGCTCAATGAAACCAGAAGCAGGCCGAGAATGGTCAAGCAAGGCTGGGACATTGGGAGCACTTTATTTCCGGGAGAACAGACTCTTCTGCCCCAAATTTGGGTTCTTCGAAGCTACACTTCGAATTAACTCACGCACTTCATTCGCGATAGTTCATCTCGTCGTCGAATTGATGGCGGAAATCACTACGTTTAGACGTTATTCAGCAGCTCGGAACGGATCTTCCATCGTTTTAGAAAGCGCATCCGATAAGTTGTGTTGGACGGTTATTTTACGTGAAAAGGAAACGAGTAGATTCCAAGAGGATTCATTGCTCTCCAGAACTATTGAGGGGAAGCTCTCTCTATATGCCTTGACGATAGTAAGTCCACGTAGAGTTTATGTAATAACACGTGATATTTGCGGCACGTTTTTGCGCCAAGGTTTTACCAAGAAACGCCAAGATGTGTCGCTTTTGGCACTTAGCGCTCCCGTAGTTTAGAGCTCTCTATAAAGCTCCCCGTAGAGCAGCTCCACGTAGGGGGGGAACGCCCCTACTCGCGCCGGCAAAGCCGGTGCGAATAAAAAATCTATATATTAAAAGTTTTATATCATTTGAAAGTTCAAGTCGTTAAAGGCAGGGCATGGCGCGAGGTACGAGGGACATCCCACTATACACTTTGAGTAGGCTAGTTGCCCTTGCACGTAATCTATAAATGATCACTTTCGACATGTTAAAGGTATTGGATTTTTGGCTCACCAACGATAAGCTACGGAATCGCTTGAGACCCTACAGCATTTCAGACTAGGCCATTTCCCTATGAGGAAGGTCTTTCATACTCGAGACGCGACATATTAGTATTTGTCCCGCTTTCATTCCCACAGCACGTGAAGGCGCTCGCTGCTACTCTGGCCTTCCTCATTTGGCAGCTTTTTATCTCCCACAAAGCCACCCTCCACGCCACCATGTGGTCACAAGAATACCCCTTTTCCTAGAGAACGCGGGGAAAGCTCTCCGCTTTACATCGGCTTTGATCTTCATTCGGACAGCTCTCTGCAACCTCGAGGCGCGCGAAAGCGAAGCCCTGCCGATCAGATTTGACCTTCGAAACCATCGCAGCTAGATCTAACGAGGGCGGCAGTATCCTTGGCAGACGCCGGGTCTGAGTCAAACGGATGAACTTTTCATCTAAGATTCGCGACTTGTCGAGGCTAGAAGACGTCCAGAAATAACAGGAGAACAGAAAGCCAGGGGAAGCTGGATCCTCGCGTCCAAGCATTTGAAGAACTTCACCGCACCAATTCTCTCCTAATTTTAATTCCTATCTACTCATGACTCTTCTCGTACAATTACAGACACTCCATTCATGATCCTGATTGAGCTCCGTAATTATGTCACGAGCTCGGATCTATCGGTAGTCATAAATCATCATTTCAAGCCTTTCCCAAGCCTCTTCAAGAAGGTGCGAGCTCACTTGGCACCCCTTAAGATGCTTCACGATCTTGGCAGTCTTGGCCTCCTTATGTAAAGTTCTTCGTCTTCAGAGCATGCCAATCCTATTCGCGATTTCTGTTACGAGTTTAGGTCAAGGTTGGGCGCTATGATCTCGATCATCGCTACACCCGTCCCTAGTCATGCTAGGATCCCCCATCAGGCACGACGAAGATTTTTCGAGAACTGTGGACTTTATAAAAAACATGCTAATGATTGGTGAAGCATAATATCGTCAAATATGGAAATCGTGAGGAGCCAATCGATAAGTTTGATATCTTGTCAGACGGAGAGACCGAGGTGCTTGAAACCCTCTCGTTGAGCTCGAATCCAGTTTAGCAACTTCCTGATACGCTAGGTGCGAGGGAATTAGTGACACCATGATCTCGGTTCCTGGCTCGCGGATATCAGCAGCTCTATGCGGGGACAGCCACTCAGGATGAGGCCTTTTATCTACAGCTAGCGATCTACCTCGATGGAGGTACACAAGGGACAATTTGATCGGCGGGCATATAACGGCGGGGTGTCCTTTCGATATCGACAGACGTTGACCCAAATCGACTCAGCCTATGACAGCAATCGTCGCCAAGATGCTTGAACATGAAATGTAAGCAGCAGAGTGAGTTCCACCTGATGCTGTTCTCTTGTCGCCTCTAAAATTCTCACAAAATCCATGAGCTTGGTCTGGAAGCTGAAATCAGGAACTACAGGCCATCAGATCCTGACAAGCTGAACACCGAGCTTGGCTTTTCCGCCCCACGAGGCTCCGTCCAGCATGAGAAGGGCCTCGATGTTCATCGCAGCTCAGACACAACATACACAGACACTCCAGACGACGAGGAACCAAATGAGGAGGAGAAGGCTACCTTGAGAAGAAGTATGGACGGAATCTCTGCTGCAAATGGCATCCTGCTAATTCGTTTCTTCCAGTCGGCGATAAGCTTCCTCTCTCCACATGGCTGGTCGCCATCATCGAATTGTCCGAGTGATTCACATTCTACGGATGCCAAGGCCTCTTCTAGAATTACATTCAGAGACCTCTCAGCGGAGAACTTGGATGAGGCGTGCTGGGTTAAGGACATCAAATAGCAATTGCTTTGATAACATTTTTCTCCCTTTGGTGATATGGTAAGGTTCCTGGAACTCTTCTACCGAGCCGAAGTTAATCTCTTAGTCACTCCAATCCTGGGTACCATTGTTGCAGACCAATATAGAGACGGGAGGTCCCTGGCGACGTCAGCGAGCATCAGAAGAGCTCAAGAGAGACTCTTCTCAGGCAGTGAATTCTCTCAGGTGAGTCAAATATCTCTCTCACTGGGCTGCATCTGGTTTCTCTCTCTTTCCCTTCTATATATATACCCGACTACTTCAAACTCAACCTCCCCTCTCCACATCACAAGATCAGGCCTTATCTAATCCCAAGCTTTAGTATCATCAACTCCTAACAACTGCTCACACACCTATTCACTATTTCCAAGTTGGAAATTCCAACTAACTCTTGAACCCTCAAATCTAACCTCGCCTCGTCCATAATCTCCTGCATTCCCCTGTACTTCCAAATCTCAACATTCAACCTCAAAATGAGACCCCAATCCCCACCACCATTCTCGCCCTGTTCAAATTCGCCCTCTTATCCGCCATCCCCAAAACTCAACCTTTCTCCACTAACCCTACCATTAAAGGTCTTCCAGTTGGAGACCTCTCCCCGGCCATCGCTAACTCAATACTCGAAGCTCGACAGTGCGGTAGCTCTCTATACGATCTACCTTGCAGCTCTGGCAACAGAATCGGAGCTGGAAGTACTTTCATGGAGTTGGCGGGAATGGTAGCTGCGGGGATCTCGCCCTGATGGCGAGTTCTGGTCTTTCGGGTGAATTGGGGACGTGGACCGACGCTTGGGGCGGGAGCCGTAGAGTATAGTGTGATGGATTCGTTGAGGACTTCAGTTGTTGATTGATTGCGAGATGATATGTATGCATGGACCTGAGTATAGATAGAAACTTGTGCTGTGGATTCGGATGAAGGGCGGTAGGCGGTTGACAGAGTGCAAGGACTTGCTTGCTGACGATGATCACCACACTTTGTACCTAGCCATCCGTATGCGTTGAAGTACAAATACACGTTGACTTCACTCATCTTCCAATCCGAACACACAAGGAGTGAAATCTCGAGGTGTACAATGAAACTGAATTTTCTAAAATCTATGACCATCGGCCATCATCAACCAGGACCAAAAACAGGATGGTACGCACAGCGCGAGACGAGATATCAAGAAAATCGGAGGTTGCCATCTCTCCTCTCCGACGCCGGTCTGACCTATGACAATGTCCAAGGAAGAAGCCGCGCTTTGCGAGACTTTTGATGTACAACAGAACCCTATGCAGAGAACTGGAAATCGAAAGAACAATGACCATATGTAGCTAGGACTTTCTCCTGGCTAGAGCTCTATCAATGTATTTCTGCCTCTCTCGTTTCCGCTTCCAATCTTCTGAAGTCATGAATCTTTTTACCGAAATCTCGAACTCAGTCTAATGCCTTTGTATATTTGGGGAGCAAATATGCATGTCCTGAGTGTATGGCTCCGGAGCAGCGACTCCAAAAAATAACACCGACGCGAAACGATCCTCTAGGAAATCGGCACCTACCCGTGATTGGAAAATTTGGGCTTGCCAGTCTTCGACGGGGGTCCCTTCGATTGGTGGACTTTAGTTGTGTTGGTCTTTGATGAAGAGACCTTCGGTTGGCAAGCCTTCGACGTGGTAGTCTTTGCCTGTGTCGGCTTCAGGGAAGCGTCTCCTAACTGGTTGGCCTTCGAGCAATCGGATACTGCCATACGCAAAAGATCCTGACAGGTTAGAATTATCCAGACCGAAGGAAGTGACTAACATACTATGAAATCATGATCGGCCATCGAGCCAAAGACGTCGTGTCTGGTGAGTTTCAGACCGTATGAAATTCTCGGGCTAGCCATGCCAAAAGCGACCTTCGCAATCAGTCGTGCATCATCCCTAGGCTCAACCGCAGCGAGTACAGCATTCCAAGCCGTAAAATTGAACGGCACCGGCGGAGGCATCTCCTGCTCGACGGCTTCATGAGTCATGCACCAGGTGCAATGTCCACATTCCTTCTTCCCACTATCCAAATCATCGCCAAAATGCTGAGCAAGAGATCTCGAGAAGCACGCCTTGCCAGTAATGAGCTTCAGCATCTCATCCGTCCTGTCCATTGCTTCTTGTTCACGCTTCTGCAAAACATCGTAGATGGTACTCACGAGCGTTTCAACATCCGGGGCGGTCTTAGGGAGCTTTTGCAGTATTTTGTAGACATTCTGGACACCGGCAGGCTTGAGCTCGAGCTCCCCATCATCGTGGAGATTCTGTAGCCTCTTTAGAATGTCACCTCTCTGAAGTCCAGAGGACGCTATAGCGGAGTCCATGTCGAAAGTGTACAACGACTTCCCAAACTTCGAGTGGTCCTTAATTGCAATGCCCACCGCCGATCTGTCTTTGTTCAGTGTCGACTGGAGGCCGGGACCGCCCTTCCATGTGTACTTGGTGTAGATTGGTGTAGTTGCTCGAATGAGTTCATGAGTAAGCTCTAACTGGGCGTAGATGTTCTTCAGTGTGGTTGACCGTATGTCATACTCTCTCTCCTGAGCGTTGTGATTGAATTGCAAGTCGCTACCAATTGGTTGATTGGTGTTCCCCACGGAGAAGATTTCTTGTAGAACGCCACGAATGCCTTCCTTAGTTGGGAGATCACCTCGAGCGAACATCTCTCGCAGATGAAGGTCTTCGCCGCAGACGTAAAACATGCATTTGCTCACTTTGCCGTCTCTCCCAGCACGACCAATCTCCTGGCTGTAAGACTCGAGACTTTGTGGGATATTGAAGTGGACAACGTTACGGATATCTGCCTTATCGATGCCCATCCCGAAAGCGATTGTGGCGATAATAATGAGGTCCTTGGCTCTCATGAAGTCATCCTGCAGGTCGGTCTTGGTGGCACTATCCATTCCAGCATGAAATGGTCTGGCTCTGAAACCTTGTTTTCGAAGCTCCATCGCCATGTCCTCTGTGTGTTTCTGTAGTATGACATAGACGATCGTTGGGCCCGGGTTGTCCTTAAGAAACTTGAAAAGTTTCGGCAACAGTTCTTTCTTATTCTTTCCAGACTCGGCAAGCAGTTGTAGGTTGGGGCGGTAGGTGGAAGTTCGGAATAAACCAACGTTTTCGTCGATGTCGAATGCTTTGCAGATGTCGCTCGCGACTCGAGGGCTAGCTGTGGCTGTCAGGCAGATAACTCGTTCGGCGCGAATTTCTTGGGCGAATCTTGCTATCTCTGCTAAGTGTCAGCTTTTTGTGCTGCGTGATTTCTGAAGACATGTACCCACTCAAGTAATCAGGGCGGAAGGCATGCCCCCATTCGGAGATACAATGAGCTTCGTCGACCGCCAACAATCGAATCCCACCACGAACGTGCTTCATCTGCTCAATGAACCCTTCATTATTCAATCTCTCCGGGGCGCAATACAGCAACTTGAGCTCACCGGCCTTTAGCATATCGCAAGTTGCCAAGTATTCCTCCCGCGTCTTCGTAGAATCGAACGCCGCTGCTTTGATACCACGACGCACCAGAGCATCGCATTGATCCTTCATCAAAGCAATCAGGGGCGAAACGACAAGAGTAACGCCATGTTCTCCTTGCCCGCGTTTTCCTGCGCGCTCATCCTCCTCTGCGAAGCATAATGCGGGTATTTGGAAGCAGAGACTCTTGCCACCGCCAGTTGGGAAAACAACTGCTGCACTTTCTCCGCTCAAGATTCTTGATATGACCTGTTTTTGCTTCAATCGGAACTCTTTCATTCCAAAGCTCTTCTGTAGAGTCTTGGTGGCAGAGGGCCATTGGATTGATTCGATTGCAATTCGCTTCGCAGGTGGAGGGGATGAGGACGCTTTTCTTTTCGTACCATGTGCAGCGCTGCTCGTGGGGACGACATTCGTGCTTTGCGTGTTGACATCTTGAGATTGGGAAAGGGCGACGAGTTCGGCTTCGTCGGAGGAGTCGAAGCCATATTCATCTTCTTCCTTCGCCATTGTGCTGAGATCCGCAGCACAATAGCAATTTGTGTCATAGAGGAACCTGAGATAGCTCAATGTGCAAAATGTTGGGAAAGCTCAATGATTCGTCTTGATGACGCGCAGAAGGGACGAAACGCGCTTGTTTGTTGACGCGTTTTAGCGCCAAAACACGTGCTCATTCGTTACTTCCATCACAGCTCAAAAGTTGGGACATTGTTCAATTCTCTATTACTTATTACAATACATCTATCTCCTCATTACTTCCTATCCCCAGCATAATAGCTCAACGAATAATTCAAAAACGCACACTGTGGCACATCCAAAAACCCACTCGCCACTGCCGGATAATCCATCAACTTCATGCTCCCCTCCGCACCACCAGCACCCACTTCCATCCACGGCCTCTATCGTCTTCTGATAGCCCCTCGCTTCTAAATAAGCCATGCTGGGATTCGGCTGTCCTGATTTTACAAATTCGGCAAAGTAGCCTGATACGAGCTGCTCGGAGTAGAGATCGTTGGCGTCGCGGAGAGTGCTGAAGGTTCCGAAGACCTAGGGCATGTCGGATCCGTGGAGCTTGAAGTAGGGGAGGTTGGGGTTGCCGGTGGGATAGCCGGGAGTTTTTGGAGGGCCGCTAAGGTTGTTAGGGTCGTAGCCGTTGATGCTGCGATCCATCTTTTGTTCTTGTTAGCAGAGACGGGACGAAATGGGAGCATGTACTTACCTGATAGTAGTAGGAAGATGCAAACGCGTCTGATTCTGATGCTGCATACATAGTCGCTTGGTCGATGCACCGGAACTGGATGTCTGTCGCGACTCTTTGCGAGACATTGAACGAATCAAGCGCCACATTCTTAGTGTTATAATACGGGAACAAGTCACTGTCAATGATGCTCTGAGCATATGTCGAGCTGATTCTAAGAGATGCCTCAATTCCTGCGAGCTCTGAGGTGATAGGAGTCTCCGGGTATGTCGAGAAACTGGCGCCATCATTGGCTACATTTCTAAAGATGACTAGGACATGAGCCGTTCCAGGATTTAGTTAGGTAACAATTAACTCTTCGGTGTTGACGAAGTGACCATCTTGAACGACGTATCGAGCAACTGTGGAAAGACCAACAAGCTTCAGAGCCGGTACAGCCTTGAGGCAAGCAATCTGGTCATCGAGCGCAGTCTGTTTGCATCCAGCCGCCTTGAAGATTTGCTGACCTGCAACGGCGTAGGATTCATTGACAGTGTAGTAGGAATTATACGTCGTAGCGTAATCCCCATTTATTCTAATGTCGATGCTCCCTCCAAGATTAGACATCGCGACAGCTCCTTGGTACTTGCCAATTGCTGGAGGGGAGCCGAGTAGAGTTCTGATAGATCCAGCGCCAGCAGATTCCCCATTAATAGTGATTTGGTTTGGGTCACCTCCAAAAGATGCAATGTTCTTGATAGTCCACTGCGCAATGTCGGACAAGTTCACAACAATACTAGGCACTCGTACCTCAAGAGCTGTGATCTGGTCTGCGATTCCATAATTGCCTGTGACATTCGTCCCCGGAATAACCAAGAAGCCCAAGGTGGAGAGACGATAGTTGATGTTGACCACCACAGCGTCCTCCCTAGAGGCAAGATTACCTCCATCGCTCAAAGACTCAGCGCCGGGTCCGCCAGTGAACCCACCTCCATGAATCCAGAACATCACAGGTCGAAGGTCGCTCTTGTCTCCTTGCTTCGGGATATATGGTGTCTGAATATTGAGGAACAAGCAATTCTCGTTCCCAGATCCAGACTGAGTGCATTGAGGACCGTATGCGGTGGCACTGATGGTCTCTCCAACTGGCGAGTATAGCTTCGAGTAAACAAATCATGCAGGCGAGTCTGCGTATGGAATGCCTAGGAAACAGAAGGAACTTCTGGTTTCTGTACCCAGCATAAGTACTTCCAGCTGATGCGACCTCAACTTGGTTGACAGGAGTGGCATAAGAGTTGTAGGACTCATTCTGGGTGCTGGGCTGGGTGCACAGCACTGGAAGTTCCACAAAACTGAGAGGCAGCGATATGAAGTTCAAACTATTGGAAATGGTCGAATATGACACAGTCCCATCGTAAATATAGTATGCCTGGATTGGGAGAGCTCGTTCGGCAAAGGCGAGATATGCTAGAGACTGCGAGATGTCGGACTGATGTGCTTCTATAGTGGCTTTCGAAAGGAGCTTCTCGTTGAACACTGCATAAGCGGAAGGTGCGTCCCTTCGTTGGAACTCGTCTAGGAGGAGAAATCCGACATGATTGGCATCATCCGTGAAGTTGAGGTTTGAGTATTGCACAGAGAGAGGATGCCGCCGAGAGAGAAGAAAGGCACAATGCCAGAACTTGCAAACAGAACTTCAAAGACATGATGGGCGACACAGAATTTCATTGAAACTCGGGACCATCCGATCTTTATTCCCATGCAAAGGCTGTACTTCCCCTCATATCGAGAGCGGCCCCAGTTTCAGAGACCACTTCCTGTACCTCAGCAACTATGAATTTAGCCGGCCACATCCGGTTCTATGGAGACGTTGAACCAAACGGTCGACTGTCTGCCTACGTCAAGGCGTCATAAACAGGGGCTCACTCGAGACGATGTGCAATCGAGCATCGTGAAAATAAAGATCAGATAGCATGGAGAATAGAATGCACTAACACTACCCCTGCATATACCCAGGCCGTCAAAAATTTGGAGGGGAAATCGATCTTCCATGTATGAGATGTGGGGTACATCGAAGGCAGGATGCTCCGGACTACGGATAAATGTGCAAGACATTAACTGGCCAATTCATACAGCCGAGCATTGAGCCAAAGCCAAACGCCTCGAAGAACCTTGGTAGGCGGGCATGGCAATGCCTGCAGGTCGCGTGTATGATCCTCGTCGCCTCGTGCTGTACCCGTCACAGAACCCCCACCTTTCATCCAAGCTCAGCTTGTTCTGGAATCATGCTGCCATCAGTGCAGTGTTCGCGAGTCAAATAGACGAGACAGAGGTGGCGTTCGAGACTAGGCTTGATGGCTGGCAGAAAGAGAGAGGCTCGATAGGTACGCAGGATCGTTCTGGAGCAACACTTTCGAATTAGCCGTATCCAAAATGGAGGGGGAATTCCGAATAGCAATTCGTCACTTACCAAAGCCACGGAGACGGTTCAGGTCTAGCCTGTGTGCGCAATATTCGTGGTCATGGTGGATGTTGCAAGATCATGGTGTGCAGTAGAACGATGATTGCAAATTGTCAGATTGGTGATTCGAGTTCGAGGGCGTTCAGGCTATGCGCCACACTTTCTTAGTGTGTGGCTGGTGAGTGGCTGAAGCCTTCTCAATGCGAAGTCAATTGTCCTGCTTCTTCAGTTTCGGACTTCGAATTGTCGTCTCTTACTATAGAGTGACTGAATTATTGTCCGCTGAATTGCATGCCATGCTCTACATATGTTCCTGAAACGATTGCAAGCGTTCTTGGTGTCAATGCGAGCTTCTCTCCATGCAGCTCCTACCTCGATTCTTTCGGAAGATGTCACTGACCAGCCAGAAGTCTCGAATACCTCGTCACCATCGACCAAGGAAGTTTTGTGGATCGTTTTCTCTGAATCAGAGCTGTACGAACCTTCGAACCTTCAAAAATACTCACCAGCTCCGAATTGCGAACTTTGCTCCACACGACCTTCGAAACTGGAGTGCCTACCTTGTACCGACCTGTCGATACATACATAAAGACTATCGTTGAGGCTGCGAACGCCTGCGATATTTTCTTGGGGTCATTTCTCATACCGCTTGCAATGGCAGTGGAGAGGATATTGCGATTGTCTGAGTAATTTGGGTGTGGCTCGCAGATGCCCATATTGCTCCACAACAGCAGGATGATTTACTGTGCCTGAGCACCACTGATTGCCACCAGACAAGCGTCAGAACATAAAAGACAGGACATCGTGTGGTGCGGGGGTTCTGCGGGAGGCTTCTTTAGATCAAATGATGCATTTCATGTGTTCTTTCCAAATTGCCTTTCACCGGGAATCAGGTCGCTGGGTCTATGCTTTTGATTTTGTTTGAATCTGAAAATCTATTCTGTACTTGTTCCAAGCCATTCTATGTGTTCCCAAGGTACAGAATAGTGGATTGGATGCTCGTGATGTTCTTAAACGAATGCATTCAGGTATATTCACTAAGGGTTGGGATGCTCTAGCATCTGCTGCATTGCTCGATAGCCTACTACTTCAAAGACTGCTCCAAGCTTCAGTATACCTCGACCTCAGTCGCCTTTGCACTGTCCATTGCCTTCTCAGAAACCTCAGTCACAGAGACCTCTTGATCTTCCTTCATCCCACCTAACAACAAGTAACTCGGAGCCTTGGCCTGCTCATCAGCCGGCGCAGTGAACGTGTAGAACTTCTCGTCATGCCATTGCCCAGCTGTTATGTATCTGCCATCACTATCCGTGAACATTGTCTCGTCCTCGGCTCTGAGGAAATAGGCGATCGAATAACGGTGCTCGGTAGGGTTCAACGGTACGACTCTGTGGATGCAAGATTGCATTGTGTGGCCGCTAGCAAAGCGGAGGGAGTCGCCGACGTTGACGATCGCGGAGCCGACTTTGGGTGCGACGAATCCGAATTCCTTGGCTCCTAGCCAACAGAATATGAGTCAATATAGATTCAATTGTATTGAGAGTAACCACTGAACGCCCTAGTGGCCGTCACAGGAAATATTCTGCGGAGGTAGCTTACCTGGAGGACGAATTTGGAGGCCCCATTGCTCGCTGAAGAGCAGAGTCAGAGAGCTGATATCCGTATGCTTCTGGTGTCCAATTTTCTTGCTCGTCTCAGGGTTAGAAGGAATATAGTGCATCATTGCTAGCGTGCTGGTGGAAGGGCGGTGGTTTCGGTGCGTGTTTTCGAATCTGGCAGCACCAGTAAGGCCGAGTCCAGTTGAGAGCGCTGACAGGATAGTCTTGGTGATGATGTTGGATCCTGCAATGGCGTTTTCGAGGACCTTGATATCTCCGCTGTTCTTGATGTTGCGGGGGATGTGTGGGGAGTCTCTTTGGATTTCATCTCGGGAAACCTTCGGACAGAAGTCAGCGTGAAGCGTGCGAATTGTCATCAGCTAGCTGACCTTGATCATCTCGTATCCATCTTTGGTGTTCTCCAACACACCTGTGCGAGAACCCACGGGTTCATATCCGAGATGTGGAGATACGAGACCATACTCATTCTTGACTTCAAGAGGAGACTCGAAGAAGCGGTGCATGAGTTTTAGGGTCTCTTGGTTATCATCGAGCATCCTGCGGCCATCGATGCCTTGCAGGTCAATATAGAAGAATCCCTCAGTCTGGCAGCACTTCACAAGCTTCTCGATCTCGGCTGGCTCTTGTGAGAGCAGTTGAGAGAAGTCAACCGTCTGCATGGGATAGACCGGAACCTGCCGCCCATTCCATTGCACCATCTTGGGAACTTCAGTTGTGATGCCCATGGTGTCTTGCTGTAGAAAGTAGATTGATTTCAAGAGATGTCTGAAGATTATTTGAAGTTTCGAAAGTCAAACTCGATATGATCAACGCCAATTACTCGCCGGATCCTGCTCTTATAATAGCTGCTCAAAGCTCTGACTTCGACGAAATATGCCCCGCAAGCTCCAGGCC
Organism: Acephala macrosclerotiorum; assembly: GCA_014904845.1. Classification (NCBI taxonomy): domain Eukaryota; kingdom Fungi; phylum Ascomycota; class Leotiomycetes; order Helotiales; family Mollisiaceae; genus Acephala; species Acephala macrosclerotiorum. The sequence continues at coordinate 23,427 of MU119415.1, forward strand.
CATCCAGCCGAAATCGGGTACTCTCTAAAAAAGTATGCCAAGTCTGTCATGCTCAAGCTTCACTCTTGACAACCAAGCATAGCCCAATCACTAGTGGGAATCTTGTGGTCATCCACCCCATGGCAGATCAGTGCATAAAGCCGAGAATTGGTCACTACGAACGAGGAGTTGCCAACAGATCCAAAAGGAATAATGACCAATCTGATACCAATCAGGGGCTCATGATTGTAGGAAGACACGATAACGACTGCATCTGCAAGTGCCGTGGAGACTTGGCTCATGCAATCATTCCATAGCCACATAGCTCCAAGCATAGCTCTGCATACACGACCATTTAGAGCATTATTAGCATTATTGCCGAGTTCTAGAAGCAGAACTCTCGGCAGGTATTCAGTCTTGCGCATCCTATTAGCTGAATAGCCCCACCTGTTCTCACTAATGGATGCGGACTCGACCCAATTGAGAAAACGGGAGACAAACGGCTTGTCGCTAAAAAATACCCTAACCGTGGCGCTCCAGCCAAACAGTAATACCCCCTTTTAATTCGCTTAACAGCTGCCCCGCCCCCTGAAGCTAACCCCACTTTCGAATGCAACTTATATACCTCAGCAAAGGCTGAGCACGCCCAATTGCGCCCCCGGGGACTGTTTCGGTCAGATTGACCAAGCCATCTCTGATAAACGGATTCCCTAGTCCATGATCTCGAACATTAAAAAGTGGGGTTATGGACTGACATGTGCATGCGTTGTCTTCTTTTCCTGATCGAGAAGTGGTTGCATGCAATCTTGCTGCTCGATCATTCCTCTCCAACATCTTGATCTTGCTTCTTGGTTCCTCGAAACACAAACTGCCAACATGGGAAGTATAGAGATCGAATCAAGTCCACTTCAGGTAGCCATTGTTGGCACCGGGATTGCCGGTCTCACCGCAGCAATCGCACTTCGAAAGCATCCTCACATAAATGTAGTGCTATATGAGAAGGCCACCGAATTGAAAGAGATTGGCGCGAGTATAACCTTAGGCCCCAATGGCTTGAGAACGTTACAGCGATTGGGAGTAGAGGATTGCATTAGCGATCAAGTGGGCTATCGTGGGCCGAATCCCATATCCAGGTTTTATCGGCATTGGAAGACGAACGAAATTATTGGGGAGGACTACTATGAAAATGTGAATGAGCATTTACATTATACTGCGCGGTTCCATCGAGGGTAAGCTACTCCTTTCTTTGTGTCTTCTTTTCGATTTGCTGTGAATGGGCTTCCGCACGGGCATCGTCTTCTTTTTGAGGAAAAAAAAAAAAAACCTCCCCCAATGCTAATTCGTTATAGACATCTTCAACAAGCATTGTTGAAGCATATTCCACGTGATACCATACATCTCAAGAAGAAGTTGGTGTCTGCAACAGCGAACTCTCGAGATGGTGTCACAATGCATTTTCAGGACGGTAGTACTGCAACTGCAGACGTCCTGATTGGAGCTGATGGGATAAACTCTGTAGGTCCATCTTTGATGTTCCAATATGAAGTCTTTGAATCTCACAGCGAACAAGACGCTAACGGCAAATTTACAGGGCGTCAGAACAGCTTTTGTTTCGGGGTTTGAACTCGAATGGAGTGGCCATACTGCCTTCCGCGGTATATTTGACGCCAAGCTCGTCGACTCCATTGAAGGTGTCCCACTTGACTCAACTCACTGGTGGGGTCTAGATACCAATTTCTTTGCAACGCGTCTAGCCAAAGGTCTTTTCACAGTCCAAGGAGGAATCTACGCGGACCCTCAAGATCCAGTCGCAATCGCAAAATTCAGAGACGGAGGTAGCTGGGACAAACAAGCGGATATTCAGCTCTTGAGGGAGAAATATATTGTTAGTAATTGTGAATCCGACTGCGCAATCAGAACGCTACTAACAAGTACTTCCAGGAATGGAATTCCGTCGTCAAAGCACTTGCGAATAAGTGCCCGGATATTCGGTATTATCCTAATTACTTCTGCGGCTCCTCCCTACCGACCTGGATCTTTGGGGATCGCGTCACTTTGATCGGCGACGCGGCCCATGCTCACGGCGGTGCTTTTGCAACAGGTGGCTCTCTCGCTATAGACGATGCCTACGCCTTGTATCTTGCTATCTTGTCCGTCTTCCCAGAAACAACATCGCAGAAACCTTCCTCTGCAGAGATTCTGAAAGCGCTGAGGTTGTATGAAGATACGAGGAGACCACATGCTGTACGATTGTTAAAGGTCGTGCACGAGAATAATGCGATGAAGACGAAGAAGATATTGGCGGAGACTCAGGAGACCGATGAGGAGTTAAGGGCAAGGGCTAAGAGGGGGTCGGGTACGACTTGGTTGCATGAGCATGACGTTTTGAAGAGTTTTGAGGAAGCCCTGGCAGCTTCATCGAAAGCTGATGCCTGAGATGACTTTCGATCCTAAGGTTCGGTGGTCAGTGAGGTTCGCAGATTTCATAAACGTATGAGACAAAGGAGACTCACTGACATGTCATTGGATACCATTGGCTGTATAGAAATGGAGAGAGGGTATTGTTTGAGTCTAAGACAGATCAAAAGTATCGCCATAGCGCAGTGTTAGAAGGTAGAATAGAGCATACATTATGTGTGTCTATCTAAGGAAGGGAGCTCCGCTCCCTTACGAGCTGGGCTTCACGGGTCTGTGCGCTCAGGGTATTTTCGAAGAAAATAGGGAATAAAATCTCGAATTATAGACGGTTAAGGGATTGAAAACGCAATTCAACTAAAATGAAGCCCAAAGCTGAGATCTGAAGCAAATTGAAAAAGTGGTGCTTGTAAAGTTCTAAAATGATGATCGTGACTTTTAAAGTTTAAGGCAAAAAAGTGGCTCGCTAAAGGCGAAAATACGCCCTGTGGCGCACAGACCCGTGAAGCCCAGCTCGTTACATGCTCTGCATAAAGCAGGAGGCTGGGAGATGAGGCTGAACCTCATTCTAACAGACAGCACTAGATTCGATTTGAATCGATTATTGATTGAGTTTATCGTAACATCTCTGCTGAGGAAAGGTCAAGTGAGCAAGGCAGGCGTCCTTTTTTCGACTCATCTTGACCTTTATACCACAACCAGCTCGTCGAAAGAACATCGAAGAAGTTTGCTCTTCCACCATGCTCTTTTCTTTTACTTTGATTTTATGCTTAGATGATTGTCTCACAATCTCACTGAGAATGCATATGCTCTATCCACATGCCCAGTGCTAGAGCCGAGGTTGGCCAGGCAGAAGAGGCTGGGTAAACTGGGCAAGACACCATTGCCCTAGCACAAGGCTACGACTCCACTGAATGAGGGGCAGCCTCAAGTATACGGCACGTCCCTCTCCTCGCAATGCCCTCAGCCATATACAATTGCAAAGACACCTCTTCTCCTTCCACAGACAGCATGACAGAGCTTTTGGATCTTGCGCCTGAGATTCTGGCACAGATCTTCCGAAGCATTGTCACCTACCCTCTACAAAGCGATGTAGTTCTCTATCGGCTGGAAATTACGTGTCGACTGCTATATCAAGTCACCGAACCTTTCTTGTACAAGAAGCTTGTGCAGCCGGGGAGCAAGCAGACACGCCAACTTTTGAGGATGATCCTCGAGAAGCCGGATTATGCGGCACGAGTGAAAGCTATCAGTCTATATCTGCGGAATGAGGACGACCAGTATTATGATCTCATCATTAACGAGACATAGAGAAGGGAATCGGATGAAGATCGCGACGATGAAACATCAGTGCGGCAAAATAAGAAGGGAGATGACCTGTTCGTGGGCGCCTACGAGGGACTCGGGATCATTGAGATACTAGAGTTGAGCTGCGAGAAATGGACCAGCGCCTTGAAAGAAGGGACAGAGGCAGCGATTGTTGCATTGCTCCTGCTATCCCTGCCCAATCTCAACGAAGTCAACATTATGATTGGCTCCCCACGACCACTCTTTCTTCTTCTCGCATGCGATCATTGCGGCATGTTCGCCGCAAAAAAAACGAGTTCACCTCCAACACGTGAAGGAAGTGACAATGAGTCTAGAGAGGTTTGAGGACTGCAACAGAACTGTTGGTATCACCAGGGATACCCTATTACTAGTAATGGGCCAGAAACGAAGACATAAAGTAATCCTAGCTGTATTCGTTGAGTTGTAGTTCTCAAAACTAAAAAGTGCGCAAGAGTTGAGGGATATAACCTCAGCTCTAGCGCAGCGGGCTAGTCCCAATGCAGCCTAGTGCTACACGTGACTAGGGTTCCAACAGGAACCAAAGAGATTGTTCCGATCTTTTACTTGCCATCCCTGAGCACACTGTCCGTCTCTCAAGGAAAGCTCGATCCCTTCGAGTTCGAGCCGCTTCTGTCGTCGTGTCCTGTGGAAATTATAGAGTTTAAAGACAGTGGTGTTACAAGCGATGCTACTACAACAGTGTTTTCCGTAGCGAAGGAACTGAAGCATATCTCTTTCGAGCCTGGAAATCCCAAGTGAACGTTTAATCAATTCTGTTTGGAGAAAACCTGCTGATAAGAGACATGCAGATGTAGGAATGGAAGATCATATAGCATTGCCTCAATTGGCCATCTCGTATCAACAACTCTAGAGTCTCTCGAGCTCTCAGAAATTTACCGTGATGAATCGAACCTGGAGTCTCTTCCTCATTAGACGATTTTCTAAAACTGAAGAAGGTTTCCATGCAATTGGCTTATATTATGTCGAGCGAGAATGAGCTTTGGAGAGTGATATCTTATCAATTGAAGAGCTGCACCTGAGCACGGGCGAATATGATTCTCTTTTTAGAGATAATATAGTACGGAAGGAGGAAAAGTTTCTTGTTAGTTGAGATCTCGTAATTAGGTGGCATTGGCGGCCAATGTACTGAAACATCGTTCGATATTGAAATGAAGCCTCACGTTTAATCGAGCATCGGCTTATATGGGCGGTCTAAGCCGGTTTAAATGTACTTGTAAATTTACTTTATTAAAAGAACATTTCCACTTAATTAAACGAGCAAATTAAATATTACAATACTATATTTTTTGCTTTTTTAATTAATATTTCCGAAGTTAAAAAAAGTTGTTTTAAAAAATAATAATATTAAATTTATATGATTTTTATTATTATTAATTAAAAAATAAATATATAAAAACAAATTATTATATATTTAATAAAATATAAAAAATTATAAATTTATTAATATAAATTAATAAATTATATTTTTATTATTGAAATGAATTTTTTATAAATAAAATAAATAAAATAAATAAAATAAATAAAATAAATAAAATAAATAAAATAAATAAAATAAATAAAATAAATAAAATAAATAAAATAAA
>MU119415.1:28763-97571 GCA_014904845.1 Acephala macrosclerotiorum
AAATAAAATAAATAAAATAAATAAAATAAATAAAATAAATAAAATAAATAAAATAAATAAAATAAATAAAATAAATAAAATAAATAATAATTATAAAAAATTTTAATTTTTAAAAATACTTTTTTTACGTTTTTAAACTTTTAAAAATTTCAACGTTCATCTCTTCGAGTCCCTTCCAAGTCTCATGGCAACCTACGCAAGCAAACTCCATTTCACGATGTCCGGATTCGACTCATTTCGATTGGTTCAGTGCATATATCAAATATGCCGATTCCACAAAGAGCCCGCCGCCCTTTCAAAACCCGCTAGCGAAAGTGCTGTCGAACTTCGCTAAGGCTCTAGACGACTACGAGGACCAAGTCGAATACAAATCTATGTTCGAAACCAACAGAGTGCCAATCCCATACATCAAATCTTCAACATGAACTTAAATAAAAGCTAGAAGTGCAGAGTGTTTGTAATGGACATTTCAAGTCCGTTTTGGACCATCACCCTCGAACCCGCCGCGCTGCCACCAACTTTGCGTTCGATCGCCAGTCTCTCCTGGTTTCCCCGGCTTATAGCTTAATGTAGAATTGATAAAGAATCTTGAATTTTGCTTTGTTTTACGTGCGCGCGTTTGGGGTAATTCGAATTTGGCAAGTGAAGCGGCCTTAGCAACCGTGCAAGCGAGACGCACATTTATGCAATATCTCTCTTTGACTGTGACCAATACTTCTGAAGTCTACGTACTCCGAACTCAGTTTGGTGTCTTTAATACACAAATCTGGGCCGAAGCAACACCATAAGGCTTCGCAGCCTGACTCAAATCAATATATCCATACTCCTTCATCTCCTTATCCTCCCCCATCTTCTTCCCCCAAGCCTCCATATCCTTCATAAACCCATCCACATTCCCCTGCACACTAAGATCAACCGGCTCCTGATCTTTCCCCACCTGTCGAATCTGCGTACCAGCCGCCATATTCGTCAACCCAAAATTATTCTCATCAACCCCATCTTCACCGCTCCCGTCACCTTCCCCTCAAGAATATCCTTCAGCAAATGCAGTTCCTAACAAGCAGGCCTAGCAATACCAACTCCGTCTATGGTTTCGAGAGCTTTGACCATAGCACCGACTGTTTTGAGTCTGCCGGTGACGTAGCTACGTGTTTTGGTTAGGGAGAGACGATTTGTTCGGCGAATTCGATGAAGAAGGATTCTCGCTTCTTGGTGCTTTCGCGCTTCTGTTCGAATGCTAAACTCTCGTACGTCCCCCCTGACAGTTCCACATAATCAAACCTCGCTTTCTCTAATTGCTGACAAAGCTCTCTCGCCTCCTCCGGCGAGAAACCCTTCTCCTGGAACTCGACGGAATTGATCTTGACGCCTACAATAAAGCTGCTAGAAACTCGTTGTCTGACAGCGTCGGCAATCTCGAGGATGAGTCGTAAGCGGTTCTCGAGAGAGCCGCCGTATTTGTCTGTTCGGTGGTTAGTGGATTGAGAGAGGAATTGGGCGAGGAGGTAGCCGTGGGCGCCATGGAGTTCGATCCCGTCAAAGCCTGCTTTTTCTATGAATTCTGGGGCGAAGCCGTCGATTACGGCGTTTAGTTCGGACTGGGAGGCGGGGTGGGGTTTGGCGAATTGCATGCCCATTACTTCGCCTGCGAAGTATCAATAAAAGGGTGTAATATGGACATAGGGTCTGGTGAACCTTCAAGCTGAACATCGGAAGCAGAGATTGGATTCTTATGAATCCTGTTCTCGCATTGACGCCCTGGATGGCTGACTTGACCAACGACCAGACTCCCATGAGCCTCTGCTGCTGACGCCAACTCCTTGAACGCCTCAAATCTCGGACCAGAAAATTCCGCATCTCGATGGATGATTGGGTTCCCAATTGCTTCCAATTAATCGTACTCGATCATGATGTTGCCTGTCAAGATTTGGCCGTATCCACCTTCACCCCATCGCTTGTAGACATTGATGAGGTTCTTTGAAGGAATACCTCGGGCTTTCTCGACCTTTGGATCCCAGGATGAGATGCGCTCTGTCATGGCAGCTTTCAAGAAGCGGTTCCTGGCTGTTTTGCCTGAAAACTCGAATTTGAGAGGCTTGCTTAAGGGCGAAGCGTCTGAGCTGTCGGATTGATATCTTTCTGGTGCCATTGTGATAGATTCTGAGCGTGAAATGGAGGGACATCGAGGGGCAACTATGAAGCTTTAAATGCGTCTGTTCCTAGGCAAATAATTCTTAACTCAAACGTCACTGCATTTCTAAGATTTCCAGGGTCCATCTCGGCGGTATGCGACAACTTCCGCGGAATCAACGAATCACCACTTGGATAGGACACTATTTTCGGGCTTGTGGAATGGCAGATGAAGAAGTTTGCCTGAGCTTTGAACTAACGTCATGTTGTAATGAAATAGCCAATGATAATTGATCGCAAAAGGTCCCCTTAAAGCCGAGACTGCTGGATGTTGCACTACTGAGTAGATTGAGACTACCGGGCTACCGGTAGCTGACAAACTGCACCAGCACGTGACGTTTAAAAGAGGGGAAATTCCTTCACTCATTGAAGAGTCTATGAAACTATCTTGTATCATGGAAAGGTAGAGAGTTGGTGAACAAGAGATAAATGTGGTTTGTGACGAAACATGAAAAGAGAAGACAACTTCAACTCTGGCAACTTGGGACATCACAATGTGAAGTCTCTTCTTATCCACTCGCACGATGTACTCTAACATCAGAAGCGAAAATTTCCTTATTGACTTCTTACATTGTAAAGCAAAAGAAAAACGGAAAAGAAAAAGAAGTTTGGACAATTGCGCAACTTTTAGTATCAGCGCGACCAGAGAGAAACAACAGGATCTTGACTTGAAGGACCGGCCTCTCAGTCGGAGAAAAAAACGTCTGATATTTGACCCGTGCGCAAATCTAACAACTCTGAGAATTCAACCAGAACGAACTAATAAAAAAAAGCTATTTTCTTTTTATAGTCAAGTAGAATGGCTTCTTAAGAAGTGTTCTTGGAGACGGCTTAGACTTTGGAATATTTGCGGTTCAAGTATCATACATTTAGTGGGTGACTTTTGGTGTTCTCGCTAGGCGAATATCCGACTTTTTTTTCTCCATCTGAGAGCCGGCTGCAGCTCGGACATTTGCAAGATCAAGATATTGCGACATTTTCAAAGCAATTCTTCCAACTTGTTCGAGCACAGATGCGTCATTCAAGTCTGATACACGATTATATATGAGTTCCCGGTCTTTTCAGACCGGGAAGATGGAGAAAAGCTGGACCCTTCGGGAAGTGCCTATGCTTAGAAATCATGCTTGCACGTGATGACAACATCTTCAAAGCACTGTCAGCAGCAGGTAATCATTTCGGAGAGCGAAAACAAGAGAAACATGCTTTGAGCATCAATTGAGATAAATTTGCTATTGAATAATATTTTGCACCAAGTCAAGAATATCGTTCCGCATTTGATTGTGGAAAACAACTTCTGTGACTACAACCGACCTCGGCCTCAAATAACCTCGAAATACCTCCCACCTTCAACCACCAATATTCCATTGTCTACCCACTCCACGAATTGCTCCTCCACATGTCGCTATCACGAATAATATCTCTCTCATAGCATATCACTTACATCCTCTGCTCAAAATGCCTACCTTCGACAACGCCTCGTCGCTGACCCCTCTCTCGAACCCCGCCTATCCTCCCGAAGACGACGACACCGTCCCTCAACTCCCTCCCTTCTACTCTCCGCGACCTATACCCGTCTCGCGCGCCATATCAGAATTAGATCTCAACTCTCTACACATCACACACCCAGCATTTGGACAAGAACTCGAATCCGCGCAGGAAAACCCCCAAGATTCCGACCATGAGTCCTCGCTGCAGTCTGACCAGGAATTACCCGGCTTGGTATCACCGCAGATAACACCTCCCTCTACACCAGGGACAGGCACCCAAACTCCCTCCCATCCGCATCGACATGTCCCGAAATCCGTACCGGTGGATAGCACTGCTCCCAATGGCGGATGCGGGAATAAGAAACCGCAACTTCTCCCAAAGTTACCGGATGTGAATTGCGTCGTACGAGCGCGGATACCGACAACAATCGGAGGCAGCGGGACAGAGATGTTCCTACATCTTTACCAAAACAGTGAGGACAATAAAGAGCATCTTGCTATTGTGTTCGGGAACTCGATACGCTCGAAGAGTTTGGATAGAGTGAGGGAAGGAGAGACAGAGATGGATAGGTTGATTAGAGGAGCATATACTGGACGATTATACCCTGGACGGACGAGCTCGAGAGCTACGGATGGGAAGGCAAATGGAGAGATCGCTGAAGAGGAGAAAGAGCCGCCGTTGGTGAGGATACATTCGGAATGTTACACGGGAGAAACAGTCTGGTCTGCACGCTGTGATTGTGGAGAACAACTTGATGAAGCTGCACGTTTGATGTCGCTACCCGGATCTGGAGGCGGAGTCATCATCTATTTACGACAAGAAGGTCGTGGAATTGGTTTGGGAGAAAAGTTAAAAGCGTACAATCTTCAAGATCTAGGGAATGATACTGTGGAGGCCAACCTGCTACTAAGACATCCGGCAGATGCGAGGACTTATGGGTTAGCGACTGCGATGTTGGTGGATTTAGGGATGAAAGATATTAGACTTTTGACGAACAATCCGGATAAAGTGCGAGCGGTAGAGGGGCCGAATAGAGAGATTGTGGTTAAGGAGAGGGTGGCTATGATTCCGCTCGCTTGGAGGGGAGCGAAGGGCATCAGGAGTGCGGAAGTTGGGGGGTATTTGAAAACCAAGGTATGTTTTCCTCTGATGTTTGGCTGGAGATGTGAACTGACTTTTGGCAGATCGAGAAAATGGGACATATGCTGCAGATGAATGAGGGGTCCTGAATCTTCACACCTAGGACGAATATTGGAAAACTACAAGATACTAGCTCTGCACAAATGGAGAGATGATGCGGTACGAACATATCAACACGAGAACGAAGATCTACGATCAAGACGCTTCTGAAGCCGACACGGAGTTTGGAGGCACATATCTGCATTTACCCGGGGGGGACTTCAAAAGAGTTGGGATGAAAGATGAGATGAAAGAAGGCTTTGTTGGATATTCTGTCTAGGATAGTGGCTCGGCTAGAAGAGCATGCTCGTGCATCGATATACCGGCCAAAATGTACAGATCTTGCATACCATTTTCTCCATGTCCTTCGATTCTGTGCACATTGGAATCATCATGGGTAATTATCACCCAAATGGGCAGAAGGCAAAGAGTCAGAAGAGGAAAAAGTTTCCCCAAATCTATTCCAATCTATCCAACATCCACCAATGGGTATCTATCTACTCTCACACACTTTCCACCCTCATTCCCTCTTCCCCCCTCCAAACTCATTCCTTATTCCCCTCCTTCTCATGCAACTGCTGCTCAACCCTCTCCAACGCACCCGGCTCCATCAAATCAACTCCCCCACCTAATGCCTCCACTTCCTCAACCTCCCTCCTCGGTCCCACGAACCATTTCCTCGCCGTAATCAACCACACCGCATTCGAGAAGATCGCAATAATGCCAACTGCTACCACAGTATAGTTCACCGTCTGGCTCGTCACCGGATTCGTAGTTGGCAGGCAGAAAATGATAGTAATGAAACAAATCCAGCCCACACCAACAAGCGCAACCGGTCTCGATAGAGCACGGAGATTGAAAGGACCTTTACGGGCGTTGAATTCTCCTGCGTAGATCATGCCGATGAGAATAGGGATACCGTAGGAGATGTAAAGACCGATTGTCGCGATCGAGGTAGCGGCTGCAAAGGCGACGGAGGAGCCGAGTGAGGGGAGAGCGAGGCAGAAGGATAGGAAGGCGGCGAGCCAGACGGTGCGGATGGGGGAGCGGAAGCGGTCGTCTACTTTGTGGAAGAAGTGTGGCTAGAGATATCTGTTAGCATTCCCTCCATCTAGGGTAGGGAAGGGCGACCAGGATCGGGAAGAGAAGGAGACTTACAATACCACCATCTCTAGCAAAAGCAAACATCATCCTCGAATTACTAGTCATAGAAAACAACCCACAATGCCAAACACAAATCATAACCAAACACATCAAAACCACCGCCCCATCATCCCCAAAAATATCCACGAAAATCTGCAGTACCGGCTGACCGTACGAACTCGCAACCGTATTATCGAAATTCTGAATCGAGAACAAGAAGCTCAAGATTACGAAGAATCCGAACAGAGATGAGAAGCCAACTGAGGAAATGACGCCTATGGGAGCTGACCAGGACGCTTTACGTGTTTCTTCGGAGAGATGGGCGGAGGCGTCGAAGCCGGTGAGTGTGTATTGAGACATCAAGGCTCCGCAGCAGGCGAGGTAGGCGGGGGAGGCTCGTACCGACCATCCTGGGTCTCCTGTTCCGTCGTAGAAGGTTGCGAAGACGAATTTGGCGGATTGGTGAGTAGGGGCTTTGGCTAGGACAGCGATGGCGATTGATGTTACTCCCAAGGAGTGAAGAGCGATGGAGGTATTGTTTAGGTAGCGGAGGATGTGGACGCCGAAGGTGTTGACGGTGCCGTGGGAGATGAGGATGGCGGCGTAGATTCCTATTGTTTTGCCGGCGGTGGGTACGTATGAGGACTTGACTGTGGCAGTGGTGGAGATGAGGCCTGCAAGACCGAAAGAGATACCGGTCGTTACGGCGACTTGGCCGAGGAAGTTGAACCTTTCACATTGTTAGCTATTGAGCAGGCTAGAGAAGGGAGAGAGGCGTACCAGCCAGTGATCCAAGAAGCATAAGCAGAGTGCTTGGGTGGTGCTAGGATAGCTGCCCAGTAGTAAGGTCCTCCAGCAGTTGGGATGGCAGAGACGATTTCAGCCATTCCCAATGCAATGATCAAGGTGAAGACTGATACTACAATCCACCCCACACTCATGACTTTGTCTTATCAGCTTGTTGTCTCCGAGTTTCCGGTACAAAACATACCTCCAGGACCTCCAGTAATGAGACCATATTCGAAGAGAGTCGTGATACCAGTGATGACTGACTGCGCATTGGATCAGTAGAGTTTCAAACCAAAAGAAGGGAGAATTAGAAACATACGATAATAGAAAACGAGATCCCAAAATTGTGCATCAATCCCCAATCACGTCTCAACTCCTGCTTATATCCCAACTCAGCCAACAACTCCTCATCCCTCTCCTCCACTGTCGAGTTATGCCTTCCAAGTCCATTCTCAGCTCCTACTTCCGCCATGATGATCTACAGCTTCAAAGATATCCAAAAACGCCAATACTGGGCGACAAAGGTTAGAACAACAACATTCTGAACAGACACGGACACCCCGAAGTACTTATCTTCCATGACAATCAGGTTCGTCGGTTCAGTGGCTTTTCTTTAGTGTCACTGATTGCAGGTGCAGCTCCCCCATGTCAGCCTCGCGATAAGAACATGACGCTAGTCTTTGCATGGCCATTGGAGTGCCCGGATTCCCTGTCTTTTGAATGGTGAAGGTTTATGATTCGCACAGGGGAAGTGATAGCAGAATCCTCAGCCCAGGAAACGGTGCAACCAATGCAGAGAGATGCACCCAAGAGGAGGGCCGCCTTCGGGTCGCTGGGATTTGGTGGTTGACATTTGAAGAGGGTGTGACTAATGCGTTCTAGTGTGGGCTGGAAAAGGCCTGGAAGCAAGCGCTGTTTGAACGGGAGCTATGGCTTTGAGGGGCAAGTCGGGGTAAAGCTGCCTGTTTGGAACTAGTGGTGTTCATATCACTTGATATCAGACCGCGGGCAGAGAAGGCGTTGAAGGATAGAAAAGATTGGTTTCATCAGAAGCGGGGCGATGAAACATACGAGTAATGCTACCTCGTGCTTGGACCTCGGATGAAAGATAAAAATTTACAATTCGTGAGCAGACGACGAAGCGGAAGTATATGCGGAATCTGATCTTTTACCACCGTTTATCGTACTTCATGTATGAAGGCGGGGCCAGTCAGACCTAGAACGGGCAACCACCTTGTTCTTGAGACACGCGATTGGGTTTTCTCCGTACTCAGTAATGTTCGGAATGAAAGATCGTTGGATTTGAAAGACATTCGAACTGTTGGTACGTACAATCTTTTCAGAATGAACTCCAGTGGGTGTTGTAGCCGCCGCCGAACAAAATCCGAGTGCGGGAGAGAACACTGCTCTGTAGGCAAATTGACACCTAGTGATTAATCTTGACCACAACGGTCGGAAATGATGGAGATCCGGGTGAGATGATGCTGAACTAGTCACCATGCATTTCTATTTTGCCTTCCTTCATAGCTTCTCCTTACCATCTTCCTTGCCTTGCAATTCGCAGAAAGCCTTGAAAGTGGTAAAGTCCTCACTCTCGCTCTCCAACACAACTTCTGCAGTTGCGCCCACGAAGTATACATATCCTGGCTTCACTTCCTCGACCTTGGGACCCACGCTGATCTTCCCATTGCCTGACGTGCAGATGAAAATACTTGGCCCAGCAATCCGCTCGAATGTTGCCTTGGCGCCTTTCTTCAGGAGATCCGTCTTGACCACACTGAACTCTTCAATCGGAGGATCATATAGCGTTGCTGATGAAGCAGAGGAGTAGGCGGTGGCATTGAGAGCAACATATGGGTAGTCGACAGGATCCATCTTCTGTTCCTCAATTGGAGCATAGGAGTATGTCAACATGTCCACCAATGTATCTACGTCCTTGAATTTTGGTGTGAATCCAGCTCGTACAACATTGTCTGATGCAGCCATGCATTCGATGATGTCTCCGCTCAGGTATGCGTGGATATCGTCTGCCTTTAGGAACATTGCTTCTCCAACCTCGAGCTTGACGTAGTTCAAAAAGAATAGCACGAAGAGTCCGATATCCTCTGGGAATTGCTTATCGAGTCGAACCACCAGATCTGCCAACTCTTTCCCCGGTGTGGCCGAGACACCGCCGCCTGCAAATTCCGAACCATCCTTCTCGGCGGATGCTACCAAGTCTTTGCTGGCCGCTGCGACTTCCTCCTTCTTAGAGTTCATTAGACCACCAAAAGCCTTCTGCAACGCCTTTTTGTTCTTTATCTCGTCATCTTCCTTCTCTGAAGTCTCCTGTCCCTTCACTGCTGAAATGAATGCATCTGCCTCCGACTCTCCCACCAACTTCTTCAGTGATGGCACAGTTGAGAGAAAGTGCGATACCTCTGCCAATGGTCTGAAGCCACATAATCCATCGAAAGGTGTAATTGCAATAGTCATCTCTGGCTTGTGGTTGTCATCTGGATAGTTCTTGCTGTCTTTCGCATGCAGCTTCTCTGCCAACTTCTTATTTGGGTGTGCCTGTATGCTGAGAGCTTTGCCAATTGACAAGACTTTGAAGAGGAAAGGTAGCTTCTGGCCGAACTTCTCGCTGATGTCGGTGGAGAGGAGAGCTTGGTTGTCTTGGATGAGGTCGAGGAGTGTTCGTTTCGTAGCGACATCTTTGGAAGGATTCGAAGGATGTGTTCCCATCCACAACTAGAGGTCGTGAGTACATGTCGAGATAGTACTCAAGTCAAGAATACCTCTGCGTATGGCTTGTCTTCCTGGATTGAGAAATCATCAGCGGGGGTAGCAGCAGCGAATTTGGCAGCTGCTGAATCCTTGCCGACTTTTCCCCAATCATAGCTGTTGACTCCGCACTGGAGTCTGATCAGAGGAATCTGCATTGTGATAGTATAACAAGGTGAGGTCTGTTGAAGATGTGTCCATTCGAGGACCCTGAGAAAGTTGGAGATTCAACGTCACTGGTCTTGACCCCGCGCTAGTTTTTTGACAGCCAATCATAAGCTGTCCATGCGTTGACGGCGTGTAAGGCTGAAAGTCCGCCGTCTCCAACTTCATTCCTTCTGCACCACTATCTTTCTTGCACATACTTGTCCACCTACAGCTGAGGAAAGTACGATCAGCATAGAGTATTCTTATCCGAGTCCGGAGTAAGTCCGCGATCAACATCACAGTAAAATCAATGTCCCAGCAGCGTTGGTACAACCGCTAACATGTCGCTCCAAGGGAACTGAACGAGTTGAAAGGAGACGAAACCGGCATTGACCTTCACAAGCAGCGGAACAGTGGAGTTGCAGGTTTTTCGAGAAGAGCTCGTGCATTCTTCAACGACGCTCTCGAAGCTCCCTCGACTACGGTCTCGCAATCCCGCACTCGACAGTCTCCAAAGCGGAAAGCATCTCAACCCGCGAATCCGGAAATACCCAAAAGGGCTCGATCCACGCAAGACCTAGCAGTAATACCTCTATTGGCTAGCTCAGAGCCGAACACTGCAGTGAACCCAGATTATCCAAAGTCAGACGAACATTCTACCAGGCAACAGCACGGTTATCTCCCTGGGGAAATATTGGGAAGGGACAGTGGACCGAGCAAGACAACAAGTACAATCCCTACATATCACATACGATCTCTAAAGCTCCAAATTAATTAGATTAATCAAGCCTCACATCTTTGGCTTCCTCTCCAGATTCAATGTCTTCTCAAAGGAGCCGGACTGGCAGAAGCAACCCCCGTGGCGACTCTCATGATCTGTCTGCCCAAACAATGTATACAGAGTTGAGCACTGGTCTCATGCAAGCCTGGGATGATGCTGAAGCCAGGGCGAGAGAATTGAATACTCAGATATTTGCACTGGAAGAACGTATGAAGCGCGACGAGAACGCAGGTATCAGTAAGTGCGATTTCATGATCGTTAGCACCGTGTCCTAATTCTGCCTAGAACCGTCAATAGCAACAATAGACACTCTCAGTGGTCTTTACCGCGAGAATGTGCGGATTACTGAGGAGCAAAAGGAAAGAAAGAACGAGATCAAAAACACCCTAGAAGTCATTACGGCAATGCGGAAGACCGAAGAACAGAGTGCTCCAGAAATCACAGCCCGCGCAACTAGTTCCCGCTCCGGCATGGAGTTCGATGGGCCATCCGACTCCCCTATCCCTTCGCCGGCTGACAATCGTCAAGCTAGGAAATTTGGTACATCGAGGACAGGCAGTCAGCCCCCGAGTAGGCCAGATGGAACCCCTTCAGAAGGCAGCGATAAAGCCAAACAGCCCAAGATTGTTTATGAAAAGGGCCAAGAGGTTGCCTTCAAGCGTAAAACTCCAGGAAAGCCTGAAGAGCAAGATTGGATCCAGGGCAGGGTCGTCAGGGTGATCGGAGAGGGCAAAAGCCGCCGATATGATGTTGAAGATCCATATCCAGACAACAAGGAAGAAAATGGTCCCCCACCGGCCCCTATCATCTACAAGTCTTCAGCTTCTCAAATGGTACCTATCCCACCTGAAGGTTCCCATTTCAAAGACTACGAGATTGGCAGACGGGTTTTGGCTCTCTACCCCGAAACGACAACATTCTATCGTGCCGAGGTTAAGGCCATTTTGAACGATGGTTCGGACGTCCAATTACTCTTTGAGGATGAAGCAGCCGGTGAGCTCAAGATTGTTACGCGACGTTTAGTATTAGACCATAAGGGTTAGGTTTGATTTCACAATGGCGAAGACCTCGAAGTGCATTATTAAGGCGTCTTTGGCGTGTTCAAACCAGCGTGGGCGTTAGGCAAACTATGGATGCATACCCGATGTATTGATACCAAGGTCGGACTGCGGTCTTCGCAGATTAAAAGTGTTATTAGATCACTTTACATTACAACTAAGATTGCGTTCTCTCTTCTTCTACAAACCCTGTTCTGGTGATGTATGAATTTTTGCCATAGTGCTCTGCCCCTGAATCATTAGTCAGCGGCTCAGCTAAACTCTAAACGCGGTCAGCCCCTGAAACAACCGCGTTTCGTAACATTTTAATGAACATCTAACCAGATCACACCCCAAGCACACGCCCAAATTCCAAATTGCCCGGCGTCTACGGCTCAGAATCTCTCGAGCTTCCCTAAAATTCGACAAATTGCCGGCGCCACTACCGCATAACTTTCCGACAACGATTCTACGCTGCTTTCGTCAACGACGAAATCTATACGAAAGGACGGAGAGACTTCACACGCGACCACTTCGAACGACGGAATAAAGGAAGCGAACAGGGAGACAAAGCTGAGATTGAGAACTAGGCGCAGGCAGAGACATTGAATTCTGGTATCCGCAGACCCGTGCGCTTGTTTCTCTGACTCGAGGATAAAGACGAATTTCCATACGGAAGGGATCCACACCATTGCGTCCACCGACCTCGACAATCCCTCCATCACAACCCCTCCTACCCTATCCTCCTCATACAACCTTAAACAACTGTGAATCCACACAAGCCCTTCAAAATGGGAGGTCAACTCTCCAAGATGATGGGCAAGATCTTTGGATCGAAAGAAATGCGCCTGTTGATGCTGGGACTCGATGCTGCGGGAAAGACGACGATATTGTACAAGTTGAAGCTGAATCAGGACGTCACGACGATTCCGACGGTGGGGTTTAATGTTGAGACGGTTACATATAAGAATGTTAAGTTTAATGTTTGGGATGTGGGTGGACAGGATAAGATTCGGCCCCTTTGGAGACATTATTTCTCTGGTATGTTGGGATCTCCTCTCCGCTGGCTCTAGGATGGAAAGCCTCGGTGGCAGATCTTGGGAAGCTGGTAGTAATTGGATTGAGGGATTGGAGAGACGTTGTGCTAATCGTCATTCTGCAACAGGTACTCAAGGTCTTATTTTCGTCATCGATTCCTCGGATAGAGGGCGCATAGAAGAGGCAAGACTGGAATTGCACAGAATCATCAACGACCGAGAAATGAAGGAATCTTTGCTTTTGGTCTTTGCGAACAAGCAGGATATTCAAGGAGGTTCGTGCTATTGCCCCACACCCTTCCCAGGCTAGACGACTGTCTAGAAGTCCTACAACCGGCTGAGCAATACCGTTGGACAAATTATACTAACAAGAACCAGCAATGAAACCACAAGAGGTCACCGACGAGCTCAAGCTTACCACGCTAAAAGACAAAGTCTGGTACGTGGTACCAAGTTGCGCGACAACAGGAGAAGGATTACTTGAAGGCTTGGTACGATCCCCTCCCTCCCTTTGTTTCCCCCCAACTCCTTTCCTCCATAAATTAACAGCATTCACCAGGCATGGCTATCCAACAACGTCAAATCACCCCCCGCCCAAGCCAAAAAATGAACGCAGATATCCAACCCCCAAGAACCACGACGCTTACGACCAACCTCTACTTCTCCCTCTCCCCTACGATTCGATTCCTAGACAGGCAACAAATGGCACGGCGAACGGACGGATACATGAAAAGCGAATCAGATCAGATTGACCCCGAATACCTCTTTCACGACCTTCCTCTGGCCATGCGATGCGGTTTGATATAGTGTGGATTAGCTTAGCTTGTACAATTTGATGATGCCGATGCAGCGTTGCTTTTGCTCTTGCTTTTAACTTGTTTTCCCATTCCCAGCTATTTTGCGTTGCGTTGCGATTTTTTTGACGAGGTTGATTGGCGGCGATACCAGGTTCTTTCGCTCTTTCTTCTTTTGCGGGCGCGGTGAGCCGCTAGCGAGGGTTACGCACTTTTTGTGCTAGTTTGGGGCTCTTCTTATTCGTTTCTGATTTTGATTCTTCATGATGTGGGGGGACGAGGAGTGAGGGGAAGGAGAGTGGGACAAAGGAAGTTGAAAGGTGAAGGGGGAGAGAGGAAAGGACTTTGAAAAAAGATATGAAATTGTAATTGTAAGTAGAACTTTGTAATAATAGGCAACGCTGCTGGGTTATGAGCTATGATTCAACATGTGGTTCCTTGAGGATCCTTTGACGGATGTGAAGGTCTCGATTCGTGGTTCGTGATTTTCATGATTGATGTACAACGTGTGGGGATTTAAAACGCTCCTCTTTTCTTTACGTCGAGAACTCCACTTCCCTGCTCACAACTTTCGACAATGGCAGTGTTCCAGCTTCTCAAAATATACAGCTCCCGCTCCTTCCCGAATCATGTCGAAATCATCAAAGTCGTTCATCCACGGCGTCTGCCTCCGCATTAACCCCAATTCTCTCCCAACACAGGGCAAAGTCACATCGAGATTCTGTGCTCAACGGAAACAATTCAACCCACAACACCGAAACCTCCAAACAGGTTTATAAACACCATGTCCATTAGCCGTGATATTTCCTCCAGCTCGTCGTCCACCGAAACCTTTGTTGTAGAGGAATGGCATTTCGAATATTTCTCTCTTTTCAGTTCGTTTAATTTTCAAAATTATCTGTCTTTCCTCCCAAGAATGAAAGCCGGCGGCGAAAGGCGTTCGATATTTATATCCCTTTTCATGAAATACACTTCACTTAGCCCTCACCAAGAACACCAAAAGTCGTCAAAATCAAGGAAATCCACATCGTGCACTTGATCCTCCCGCCGAGTGTCTTGGCTGACATCGGTTCTGAAGATCTGTGGCGGTGCTGATGTGGCGGTGCGAGCAAGATAATGGGCCGTGAAAGAGGAGAAAGGTCTTGGCATCGAAACCCAGACGCCACAACCGCCCGATCTCGAGCGGTGAAGTCCCAGTTTTCCTTTTGGTTCCGGGTGAGAGTGAGCCGTCGGTGAAAGATGCAGTGAGTGAGATGCGGTGATGAGGTGAGTAGATGGGACTGCATCCGCATACTACCGTGAAAAGCATGTGGAGCGCAGCGGGGGGACAATCAAGAATCCCGAAATCCGATCTCGTGCATTGGCCGTTGATGTAGTGCGTGATGCACTCACTCCTTCAGCCTCTTCGCCGGCCTGCTATCGTCCGGTAATCCGCTGCGTTTGGTGCCTGGAAGGCTGCTTGTTCTGATGTCGTTGTCGTCTTGACTCACCCTCCGATGCGGATACTCCATCTTCACGCCCTCAAAACAATTACTACTCACTTTATCACCTGTACTAAAGAATGGATGTTGGAGCGCTTGTTGAGCCGTGAGTCTTCGTTCAGGATCATATTCTAGGAGTCCGGATAAAAGTCGGTAGCCTTCTGCTCCGAGACTGGCGTTGGATGATGGGTTTGATGTCGCGGAGTGCGAGTTGATAGTGCTGTAGTACCATTTCTCTAGATTTGATCCTGATTTTGGATGCGTTGAGGAGAGGGTTGAGAGTTGGGAGTATTCTGGCATGTTGACTAGATGTGGCCATTTCTCTTTCGTGGGGATTCCCATGATCTCGGCAATTTTCTGCATCTGATTCCTTTGAAATGGAACCGTTTTCTTGGAATCCATCTTTGCCTCCTCGCCTTTGAAGATTGGTCGTAGACTGAGGAGTTCAGCGAAAATGCAGCCTACGGCCCACATGTCGATGGCGGGGGTGTAGTGTCTTGATCCGAGGAGGAGTTCGGGTGCTCGGTACCAGATCGTGACGACAACTTTGTCGCCTGAGAAGAGGGAGTGGAGGGGTTTGTTGAAGAGGCGTGCTAAGCCGAGATCTCCGATTTTGACCTCGCCGGAGGATGTCACCATGATATTTGCTGGTTTCAAATCTCGATGTAGGACCCAGTTGGCGTGGAGGTATTGGCAACCGTTTAGGAGTTGGAACATAATACTTTTGACTGTTGATGGTGGGATGGGATGTCGTGTTGGTTGGGTGTGGTGGTGGATGATTTGGAGGAGGTCGTGTTCGGCGTATTCGAAGACCATGAAAATACATTTGTCTTCGAGGATGATTTCAATCAGCTTAATGACACTAGGGTGACTGAGTTCCGAACATAGTGCCATTTCCCGGACAGCAGATTGTGAAATTCCGGTGTATTGGATCTGCTCGCCTTCCTTATCTAGGACACGTGGTCAGTATCCCTGAAGTCAGAATGAGGGATATACAAACCAGGCTTGAATTTCTTGATGGCAAATTCACCAGCCTGGCCATGACGACCAATAGCCTTGTAGACTCGTCCATAGGTACCACTGCTGATGAACCCAATGACTTTGTATCGATCGATAACCCTGACTTTGCTCTGGTAGCCAATATTTGGTCCCAGACCTCGATCAGCGGGATCTATCACTGTCAGTATAATCCATCAAGGCATCGAGTAACACACGAAAAGGAGGTCGTCTTCCAGGAAACATGTTGAGATGCTTGAAAGTCGAGGCTCGTATGACGGCCCCAAATGAAAGCAGAATAAGAAATCATACAGTCATCTCGATTACGAAATCATGAGGCTGAAATGAAGACAAGGCTCTAAAAGAAGGCGGATGAGACAGAATCAGTACCATCAAAAGCTTGCTGAACACTCCTCTTTAAAGTCTGGGTCCTCGGAGCGTTGGCCGAGGAAGGCCCTGCACCCCCGGTCGACGGCGGATTCGATGTCAGGCTCATAATGGCAATTATTGACGTGCGTGTATTTTACGGTTGCTTATGCTAGAATATGCGCGTGCAAGTGTGCGACTGGTGCTCCGTGCTAAGTGCTAGGGAGATATTACGGTATGCGATGCGTTCTGCAGGGCAGATGCGCGGTGGTTGCGGCGGGGGCGTTTATCGAGTCGAGTCGAGTCGAGTCTTGGTTCCTCTCGGGTTTGGGGTTGCGTTGTACCCGCAGGCGCAGCTGAAGTTAGATCAGGCGAGGAGCGAGGAGGAGAGGGGGCAGTGGGCAGTACGGTACAGGTAGCAGAGTGGCAGCGTGCGGCGAAGATTGGCGGTAAAGCACGAAGTGAGAGGTAGAGAGCTAGAAAGAGACGAGAGGCGACAGGCCAGGATGCAGATTGTGGGAGGATCTTGGAGTCAGCGCTTAGGTGGGGATGTGGATGTGGATGTATGGCATAAGGGGAGAGATATCATGTGGGTTTGTGTGTGGATGTGGCAGGTGAACGACACATCACGATATCAAAAGAGCCAGCGAGCCAGCGAGCCAGCCAGGAGATCCGTCGTGGTAGAAGCTGTAAGAGGGTGTTGAAGGGTCTTCTTGCTTTAACCCGAAAAGGCGATCACGACCACGGGCTCTGTCCCCTCTATGGCTTGAATAACTCCGATGGACAATCAGGCGGGGTAACACGCGGTACGATTGATCCTGTACCACCTCGAATGGGTGACCTGCTATGACGCCGATAGGAAGCGGTTTATAAAGTCGCTTGCGTAAAAGGGCGGGGAGGGGGGTTAGAGGGGCTGGAGGGGTTGAGGGAGGACTTCGGAGGAGACGGTCGGTTGAGGCGAGTGAGTCTTGGTAAGGGGTTGGGTGGAGATAGCTGACCGCGCCGACGGTACCAACTTGGTAGGTGGGTATTTGCTGAACCGTATTTCAAAGTAATCCTGTGATCATCGAGCTGTCGTGGAGCGGGGTAATTTGCGAATCGATATGTTTGAGTAAGACCGAGAGACACGTATTTGGAAAGTCTGTTTGTAGCCGGATTGAGCCTTGCGAAGGTTGTGGATGTGGTTGTGGTTGGGAGGTAACCTTAACAAGCCGTCGGGATGACTGCAGAGTGCAGCGTCCCTACTGATGATAGTATACCGTATGTCGAAGAGAGGAATGAAGGGGCGAATTCCGAGAGGATGAGATGAGACAAAAGATACATGAGAGTAAGTAAGGAGTTGGAATCCCATCCGAGTGGTTCTGATGTGGAGAGTTTTGGCTGCAGAAGTTGGTCACATTGCGGCTCTTTGCATATCTCATGCATAACTCGTTTCATAAGGTTAACATTGCACAAATCGTGTAACACCAGAGCTCCATTAGGAACGCAACAACAACATGGTACGCTCCACAGCAACGACCAAATAATTACATCCCGTGGTACAGATATGCGACTGCAGCTCGCAGTACCTCTCTCGTCATGCCGTCAGCAGGATTAAGGCAATGCATTCACGATGTGACGCTCTACTTGGTGTATCTGATCTTCATAGCCGCCCTTGGACCTCTCCAGTTCGGTTTCCATCTGGTATATCCCACTTCTGCTACACTGCTTTCATGCTGACCTCTCCAGGCTGAGCTCAACGCTCCCCAAGATGTCATTACCTGCAAGAAAACCTCTGTCGCCGAACACGTAGCCTCGACGCCCGACTCGAAACTCCCACAATGCATTCCCATGTCCGAAGCCGAGTTCGCAGCCTTGTCCTCGATGTTCGTCCTTGGAGGGTTCATTGGAGCTATCACCTCTGGTCCCATATCCTCCCATCGTGGCAGACTCCTAGCTATGCGGATCACGGCCGTCTTCTTCATAGTGGGAGCTACGATTGAGACGCTGGCTGGCACAGTACCTGTTATGGCTATTGGCAGACTGCTTTCGGGCGTGGGAGGAGGGGCATCGACTGTTATTGTGCCCATCTACATCTCAGAGATTGCTCCACCAAACGAGAGAGGACTCTTCGGATCAATGACCCAGGTCGCAATCAACATTGGCATTCTGGTTACACAGACGATGGGATATTACTTGAGCAAAGGCTCATCATGGAGGATCATACTCGCGGCTGGTTCTGGACTCGGTCTGGTACAAGGAATCGGGATGTGCTTCATGCCAGAAAGCCCTGCATGGCTAGCAGCACACAAGCAATCCCAGAAGGCTGTCCGAGTCCTTCAACGAGTTCGAGGACACTCCTACGACATCTCCGAAGAAATCGAAGATTGGGAAGTCGACAAGAACGTAGTGGAAGAAGAGCGCCTGTTGATCGACCCAGAGACTCGACGTCGAGAATCAGTCACCAGCAAAGCTTCAGCTCGAAACGTAGGACACGTAGGATTCTTCCAGATCGCCAAAGACCCCTACTACCGACCAGCTCTTATCGCTGTCATCGGTATCATGGTCTCCCAACAATTCACCGGAATCAATAGTATAATGATGTACTCAGTCTCCCTCCTGGAAGGCGTCCTACCCGTAACATCCAGCCTCCTCACAATCATGATCTCAATCATCAATCTTTTCACCACCATCATCTGTGCCCCTCTCGCAGACAAAATCGGCCGAAAAGCATGCCTCCTCCTATCCATCGCAGGAATGGGAACAATGTCCCTTCTCCTCGCTCTCTCAATGCGTCTCGACTTCAAACTCCTCTCTGCCATCTCTGTCCTTGCATTCGTAGCCTTCTTCGCTACAGGTCTCGGACCAGTGCCGTTCATGATGGCTAGTGAATTGGTGGAGACGGAAGCTGTGGGTGCTACTCAGAGTTGGGCTTTGGGAGCTAATTATGTTGCTACGTTCTTGGTGGCGCAGTTCTTCCCAATTGTGAATACGTTCTTGAATGATAAGTGGGGAGGAAAGGGGTGGGCTTTCTTTATTTTTACGGGGTTGGCTGCATTGTGCTTCTTGTTTGTGAGCTGGAGAGTTCCGGAGACGAAAGGGAAGAAGGATCCGGATGAGGTTTGGGGACGGGAGAGGAGGATTGATTGAAGACTACAGACATTGCGATGAGATTTCATGGTTCAGCATGAGATAGGAAGTATTTGGGTGTTCGGGGGAGTTGGGTTTGGGAAAGTTGGGTTTGGGAAAGTTGAGCATATCCGGGTAGCAGTCACGGGAAGCGGGTTGATGGCGTACTTGACTGGATATTATTTGATTTGAATGCTATGTTTCACATTCCATCGCATCATCAAGCGGTTCTGTGTCTCTGAGATTCTTCAAGTGAAGTCTCGCATTTCTACTTCATCCTAGCCTGTTTCGTACTCGAGCGAGCTAACAAAACAATTACATCACTTATTCTATCTCTCGGCACAACATCTGATGTTATTCTGCCCTCCTTTTTTTTCATCTCGAATCAGTTGATTCGATCAAGTCTTCATGGATCCAGCAACTACAGGAACCCTCGCCTCCGTCGCCGAAACAGTAGTCGAGGCCGGAGTAGCAGCCTACTTCCTAACCCAACCAACCTTGCCACTCAAAGCCACTCTCCAGCACATCTCCTCTCCAACTTTCATTCATCGCTCAGGTCACACATTCTCAATCATCTCAGACCGAGCTTACATATTCGGCGGTCACAAGTCGAATGAGATCCAAGAACTCCACCTCTTCAGCAACGACGGCAAAGTCGGTGCTCCTAGAACGGTGAAGGGCGTCAGGACTGTAACGGCTATTGGAGAAAGTAGCCAAGTTCCCCCTCCTCGGGTCCAACAAACAGAAATCTCACCACTCTCAGAATCCGGCCGCATCTGGGTCTTCGACCCCCTCTCTTCTTCGTGGTTATTCCTCGATCCTCCTCCAAGGACAGAGTTCCCATGTCCTCGGTACGGACATTCAACGACGGTAAGCGAAGATGGGAGCACGGTGTTTGTGCATGGTGGGGTAGGGGAGGGGGGTTGTTGGCTGATTGTTGGGGGTTTTATTTGGATGAGGGGAGGTGGACGAGGTTGGCTTCTTCGAGGTCTCCTGTTTCTGGTGCTGCGATTACTTGTTCGAATCGCAAGTTATGGAGATTTGGTGGTTGGGATGGGGAGAAATATCTTAGTGAGTTGAGCTGTTTGGAAGTAGAGAGTGGGAAGAAGCATGATCTTTATAGACCTGGGACTTTAGATGAATCGAAACGAGAATGGGAAAGCGTTGAAATTTCCACGAAACTGGAGGCCGAGACGAAGAAAGTAGGGGAGGCGAGTTTGCAATGGCCTACTGCAAGGAGTGGTGCTGCGATGCACTTTATCTCGACGGGGAATGGAAGGGGTTATTTGGTTTTGGCATTGGGTGAGGGGCAACGTGGGTTGTGTCAAGATATATGGGCATACCAACTCCCCACCTCGAACCTATCTGGCGCAGGATTTAAAGATGGAATCAAGAACAAGATGCCGGGTGTGAGTAGTCACGAAACGCCAGTGGGCCGAGGTGAAGGTTACAAAGATGGAGGTTGATGGGGATGAGAAAAGTAGAGGAGCTTGGACTGCGAGAAACGGGTTTGGGAGTGCGGTGACGGGGACAAAAGGTTTCATGGTTTGGGGCGGAATGAATGAGGAAGGTGAGGTTTGGGGGGATGGGCGGTGGGTTAAGATTGAAGGAGCCATGGCCAAACATCAATCTCAATAGGTTTGAAGGAATATTTGACGACCACTGTGATACACCGAATCTGGACAGATGCTTAAGCTTTCTTGGCGGTTGAAGAGCGCTGTGACTTCAACTGACAGCTCTAACTGTCATGCCGAAGGCCCAGAATACAAAGACGATTCGGTTTTCCCTTTGCAAGCGAGCTCCTCCTTTCTTCCTTGTCCGCTCACCTTCTCTCATACCAAACGTCAACTCGTAAACTTTTCTTATCCCACCTGATCGCATCCGAAAATCCCCCGACGAGTCCTTTGGTCGTTATGGATTTAATTACGAACTTTTTCTTCCGTGTTATGATAGGGGATTTGAATCTGTTTTATACAACTTCTAATCGCCTGTTGTAGCATAATATTTTGCCCTTTTCCCAGACAGAGAAGAAAAAAATATAATAATTAACATGAATAATTCAAAAGTCGTCTTTAAGCAACCTCCTTCCTTACTTTCATCTATCCACTTTATGTTTTCACCCATACACATCCCATACCACCTCGTCTGCCAGGCGTCAATCCTTTCACACACACCTACAAACGCACATCCGAATATCTCCATCTGTTCCCTAACTACCTGGCCCTTGTTATTGATCTAAATATGAAAATTATTCTGTGTCCAGATCCCCTTCCTAGGTCTCATCGGCCAGACAAGCTAAACGATAGGTTTAGCTACCTTTATTCTCTCAGCGGCCAGGTGAAAGCTTATTAGATTGGCAAAATTACATCCCGGGTTTTGAAGCAACAAATTTACCAATTAGAACAGGGAAACCCACCCCACGGAGAACAAAAAAAAACAAGACAGGTCAGAGAGATGCAGGGCTCTATGATCAACGCCATCGTTTCCCCCTTTTCTTTTAGACCAGAAAGGAAAGGCGAGATGAATTGAGTATCCTTTCTCTTGAGCCTTTCGTGCAAAGGCCTGTACTAAGCCCGCTTAAGGGCAAAGTAGGCTACTATGGTGGATTGAAGGTGAATGGGTGCTTTGGGGAGGGCAGTTCTAAGGGTATACCTACCAAGTCAATGCCCAACCAAATCTCAAACTCATGGCTGGCTGGACTCCTTTCGGCGCGGGAATGCAAGCAAACGTTGTCGGCTTGGAAGGAGAAATTGCATGAACTGATATGTTCGGGTAACGTTAGGATCAATTAAAGGAACTGAGAGGAGATGAATACCCGAGGAAGGCACCACAGAGGGTCACTGACAATATCAATTCTGCGTATCAGGTGCGCGATTCCCGAGACGTATCCGAAAAGGCTTATCGAAATCCGGATCAGCCTTCGTCCACAGCTCCTTAGTGGGTGAAGATTGAGTATATCAAATATATTGAGAAGATGAAGTGCATGCGTATGATGAGAAAGAATTTCGAGAATCGGAGGAAGTGATTGTGAAAGACGCCCGAGCTTTCTGGTGTGAAGACATATCGCAGGAACGAGGCTGTTGAACATGCAGTTTCCAATTCTAAAGATATCTCCAAGAGGAGTGATCACTACCTAAATGTATCAAGGAGTGGCAATCACAAGGACAGTTCAAGCAAAGAAAGAAAGCTGCTATCCCTCTATGTTAAGCGAGGTCTCCCCTTTCCTTCCTACTCATTCACTTCCACCCTCCCTTCCCACCAGCCCCCACCAACCCCCCCGCCTCCGCATCCGAACATCTCCCGGTGCCTCTCCATCATTCTTTATGAATTTAAATACGAAAATTTTCTGTCACCGCCATGACGAGGCCGTTGGTGTTGCAAACCTTCCGTCTGCAACACTAAAGGCCTGGTTATGGCGAGCTCTTTTTTTCATCCAAAATCTGCTACTAACTAACAATGATAGATAGGGAGGCAATTATTTAGCGTGGGGGTATTGCATGCGTTGCGCTCTCTCTTTTTGCCTTTGTTTTCTTTGGGAAGTAAAGAAGCATTGACAGGACTGCAATATCTGGAGTTTCCTTTTTCCGGCTTCTTGTGCTGAGTTAAGTGCCTCATCTTCAAATAAGCCCCTCTTTTCTTCCTTGAGTTCTTTTATCAACTTGACTTCTTCACTCTTCAAACCCCAGCCTTGTATACAAGGCGTCAATCGCCAAAGCTCCTAAATGCGGCCAATCCCACTCCATCACCACCACATCCGAAAATTCCCCATCCGTCCTTGTTCAGTTCTTGCTCGTTATGAATCTAAATAGCAAGACTCGCACTTGCCAGATCTCCTCCCTAGCACCTGCTCCGCCCTAGTCTCGTCAGCTCGTCTGGCCGACTGGTTGACCCTTTCTTCCTTCTTGGGCGCAAGCGCCATCCTCTCCATGCTGATTTTTTTTTAAAAATACAAACTTACTAAAAAAAAACAAATAAACAAACAGAAGAACAAGCAAATGCAAGATAGCACAGCGAAGAGCTGGGGGAACTTTATGTCCGAGAAAATATATTTTGCTTCTTCTTTCCTTCCCAAAGCAAAGGTAACGCGATCTGTTGTTACCTTTTTTTGTGACGATCTAAGAGTGTCGAAAAGTCGCTTATGGTTGCTTAGAGGGGAGAGCTCGGCTGTTGCCAATCAGAAAGAGATTGAAAGTGGAAGAAACTACTTCTGATAATGCCAAAGGTAATGCAATGTGCAGCTACAACTCAAGTACTACAGTCCAACACAGCTCCTGCAGCTTGCAGGCATCTGGGATGTTATCTTTGCATCATTCAAGTTATAAATGCAAAATGTGAAAAGCTCAAGAGTGACAATATTCAAAAAGCAAGGAATGCAACCCCTAGACCCCAATGACTCCTAACTCTAAAAATATCTTAACCCCTAAGCCCACCTCTTTCCTTCCCATCGGCTTGTCCCCTGCGTTTGAAAAGAGAGAGATATCACCCGTATAGATTTAAATAAGCATTTTGCTATCCTTCTTTAGGATTTATCGCTCGCCTACCCAGACTATAAGTTGTTAGTAATGAGAGGATTTGACTTTTTTGAACTTTCAAGAGACTTTTTTTGGCGCTAAAAAGGCGAGAATGCGGTCCGATGATCACCCTGTGCCTTCGGGATAGGAGTTGTGTATATGTAGCTGTCTGGAGATAGAATCTTGTTTGAGGCTAGGACTTTTTTGGTCTAGAATGTCCTAGACTGAGCTGGGACAATGGGAGACCTCTTGGCATAAGCATCTGCAAACACTAATAGCAAGCAATGCAAAATGCAATTGATCAATGTTTGAAATCAAGCTGGCTTCTCTTGAAGGAAGAATGTCTGTTTTTGACCCACTTTGATCTGCAAAGAAGCATGCGCGAACCGAGAAAACTCCGAGGCAAGCAATTTATTTTGATACTCCTTAACCACAAACCTATCTAGGACCCAGCTTCTCCAAAACCTTAGGCCCTTGCTCTTCCCATTCTTGCTTTGTAATCCACATATTCTCCTTATCCGCCATGATATTCGCCAGTACCGCACCACCAAGGAAAACCATATGTCTCCTCCTCGGTGGATCTTCGATCCTGACCTTGAATTTGCTCAGACGCTCAGGATCTCCATGCAGAACCCTCGTCAACCAAAGCTGCTTTAATTCCTTCTCTAATCGAGATGGGAGACCCGGGTACATGCTGCTTCCGCCGGAAAGAACAATGGCTTTGAAGAGGGAGGAGCGTACATCGACGGGTGCGGCTTGGATGGTGTTGAAGAGGAATTCGGCGATGCCGGGTTGTTCGACGTCAACGAGGTGGGGTTGGAAGAGGCATTCTGGGGCTTCGAATCGTTCGCTGCCTACGCGGATGACGCGGCCATCTGGAAGGGTGTAGCTCTCCACCAAGACAGTTGTATCTTCGCTCAATCTCTGATCTAGCTCAAGATCGTATGAAACGTAGCAGAGCTTCTCCTTGATTTGCCGCACGGTCTCGAAATCGGCTGTTCGGTTCAAGGCGTATCCGCGTCGGAGGAGAAGGGCAATCAAGTTGCGGGTGACATCTCGACCTGCTACATCCAATCTGCGAGTGAGGTGGTTGAGAACGACTGATTCGTAGACGGGTACAATGTGCGTAACTCCGTCTCCTGAATCAACTACTACTCCTGAGCTTAGACCTGTTCCCGTCAGCAGCTTTCCAAGACCATGACATTAATCACCTACCCTGCGCATATAGAGCGAGCACTGCCTGAATAGCCACATAGACGCCCCCAAAGTTATATCGCTCAAACATGACTTCGCACATCTGCTCTCTGTTCTTCAGCGGATTCATTGGCGGCTCCGTAAGCAAGATTTTGCGACCCGTGGTGTTGACCTTCATCTTCTCGTAGAAAGTGTAATCCCACAGATGCTGCATATCATCCCATTTCTTGACGATACCGTTCTCCATTGGGTAGGAGACCTGCAGCATTGTTCGTGCTGCTGCCGCCTCGTCTCCGCACATGATGTCCTTGATGACGAGGCCATCGTTGCCCTTTTCTTCGGTTCGTAGGATGGGTCGCCCGACTATGGATGGGTATTGGAATTCTGGGAAGTTCTGGGAGAGGGGGCATCAGTCTCGTGGAGGGTGTGGGGGTGCTGGAAGCGTAGGCGCATACCTGTGCAGCATAGCCAACCTTGAGAAATCCGGTTCCTCCGTCCAGAACTATGGGATTGGAATTAGTAGAAGCTTGTGAGGATTGGAGATGTTGCTAATATACCTATGGGAGGTTCTGCCGCCATTTTTAGAGGATGTGATGTGGTCAAGGAGGGTGTCTGTGATTGTGGTGAAGTCGAGGTTGGTGGGGTGCGGTTGACGACGAAGTGACGTTGGTGGATTCTTCGGGCAACCGTAGTGAGATGCTGCTTCCTTCCCCGCCACGAGGCTACTACTTTAGCCTCACAATTGCTGTTTTGGGACGGACGTTGGGCGCCAAACTCTTTCAACAAACAACGATTTTTGGATGATTGTCACAGACATCGATTTCACTACAGTTGCTATCACAGGAACAGCCTTTCTTCAGCACAGTTCGAAAATCAAGTCGCCATGGACTACTACAAGAAGATCCTCCTCATCAATCCAAACTCAAACAAAGAGATGACTATTAGCTTGAAGCAATTGATTGACCGCTTTCCAGCGAAGATGACTATCTCGACATACACAGCACCGGGCACCGCCCCGAGAAGTATCAATAACGAGGTGGATGCCTTAGCTTCGGCACAGGAATCAATTGGTCAGATCCTCCACTTACGCGACCAGTATAAGTTCGATGGATACTTGGTTGCTTGCTACAGCCTTCACCCTCTTGTCGATATAATTAAGGAATCGGTACCGCCTAGTGTTTTTGTCTTGGGAATCTTCGAAGCTAGCATTTCGACTGCTTTGGCTCTGACACCCATACGACCACCGTGGTTGGCTGCAAATGTCATAATGAAGACGAAGTTTGGAATCGTCACTACAGGGTCAGCTTGGGAGGAGATCCTGGGAAGCAGTTTGTTGGTTATGTTGGGCTTGAAAGAAGTCAACAAATCTCCTTCAGGACGATTCAAGAGAGTTGAAACGACGGGACTAAATGCAGATGAGCTGCATGAAGCACCGAGAGAAGAGGTGGCACGGAGGATGAAGGAAGCGACAAAGAGGCTTCTTAGAATCAACAACGATGCCACGGAAAATGATGCCAATGCCAATGATGGCGAGGAAACGGACGTTAACACCACCGTCGTCAAGAGCACTTGGGCCAGCGTCGCCGCCGCGGCGGATGCCAACGGCAAGGAGAATGTAGCCACCAACCAGCTCCCCGCTGCACCCACACCAGGTGATTTAAGTCTTCCAACTCGCACGAAGAGCCCAGCCGTCAATGACAAGGAGAACTCCACTACCAATCAGCTCACCAGAGCACAAGGTCTCCCA
Source organism: Acephala macrosclerotiorum (assembly GCA_014904845.1). Taxonomy (NCBI): domain Eukaryota; kingdom Fungi; phylum Ascomycota; class Leotiomycetes; order Helotiales; family Mollisiaceae; genus Acephala; species Acephala macrosclerotiorum. The sequence continues at coordinate 55,518 of MU119415.1, forward strand.
ACTCGTCCGAAGACTGCTGACGTCGAGAGCAAGGGCTTCACTCGCACCGATGTCAAGGTGATCTGCCTGGGTTGTGCGGGGATGTCAGGTTTTGATGATGTTGTTCGAGAAGCATTGGTTGAAGAGTTGGGACCAAAGCAGGCCCAGGAGATATATATCTTGGATCCGGTGCAGGTGGGAATCGGTATGCTGGAGCACATGATCAAAAGCTTGCCGTCTCCCAGGCTATGAAAGAGCGGGATGGTGGCAAGAGTGGAAATAGTTGGAACGGACCAGTGAACATGGAAAGTGTTGGGGGAATACTTAGAGCTGGTATTATTATGCCTGGGAGCTCTGCTAAGCAGCGAATCAACCTTCCTATCCTGCCGACACGGATAGGAAGGTGGAAACCTTCAACTTGCCTGCTTTCCATAGCGAATATCGTAACCTTCCCTTCTTATTCTTCCCAGCGTTATAAAAGCTGAAAAGCTTCCATTTATAGTCTTATCATTTTTCCCAACTTTCCCATTGGCCGAAAATGTGGATATCGAAGTACGATAGCTGGTTCTAAAGTATAAATCAAATTAGCTTGGTGTTATAAAAGCGTAGATTTCAGAGATTACTAAAAAATCATTATTATTCCTTACTTTTTTCCATTATTTACAACACTATGGATTTCTACGTGCAAAGAAAAGAGCGTATCTCTAAAAAAAGTACAAACTTTCGTTCTAACTTTACTCAACATTCGTCAAATTCTCCTTCTCAAAAACTAATTATAGAACTACTTGCAAATGCACCAATTGTCCTTGATATTACTCCCATTAATATAGTCTCGAAATTGACGCATCAAATGCTCGAGGCCGCTCGAGATAACGCTAAATATGATTTAATATATACTAAAATTTCGCGAGATTATAAACTATTGATTAAATCAAAATATTACGTTAAACTAGATCTATATTGCACTCGATTATTCAAAGCCTTCGCATGGTATAATCTTCTACTACACTCTTTTAAGATTTTTTAAACGAGTCGATCGGTGAGTATTTAAAGAAAGGAGCAACGAAAGAGGATTGTATGGTATTGTGGGCATTGTTATGCGACTGAGAAAAAAGAATTTATCATTGGAAAAAAAAATAACTCGAAGACTAAAAAACGCCATTTATCAATTGCACATCGAATTAATATTGAACATTCAAAGGGAAAAAGTAAGAATATACCGTAGATCTTATTTGAACGTCTACAAACACGAACGAATATCAATCTATTAATCAAGTACATCGAAAATCGATTTATTAATACTATAATAATTTTTATCGTCATTTACTAATTATTTTTGAGTCTAATGATTAATAATTTGTTTTATGAGCTTCTAAAAGTCGTGTATTCAACAGTAAAATCGATTCTGCTTTTAGCAACTAATACAATTCGCGAGTGAATAATGAAAACGTTTTTACTACGTTAAAAGTAATTGAAAACGGATCTCGAGCGCTTTTTATTAAAGGTGTATTTCTCTTTCGATCTTTGGAGTTTTTCGAACTATATAATACTTTTGAACATCGTTTGCCACTATATTGATTATGCGAAGCGTAATTAGACGGTACGTTGATGATTTTAATGATTTTCGGCATTATAGTATTATTTTTCGGTGATAGTATTGTTGTTTTACGAATCGGGTATAGCGTGGTGCGGCCGCGTCGCAAACGACTCTCATTGGCTAACTCGACTTTAGATTTTGTTTGTAATTAGACAGTTGAAAAAGTCACATTTCGACGAAAATTAAACACAAATTATTATATCAATTATTAAAGATTACAACTTTAAAAACAATATTAAATACTTCGTTACAAATAATACTACGAATAACGATACAGCGATTAATACGGTTCTAAGCGAATTATATCGGTATCTTACGAAGAAACAGAAGAAGACTCGACGTTTGCGATATCTTGGCCACGTTATTAATTTCTCTGCGAAGGCGTTTCTTTATAAGAAAGAAGTAGAAAAGTTTATTATTTCTACGGAATTATCAAAAACTATATTAGACACACAAAAAAAGCTCGAATTATGGAGGAAACGTAGACCGATTAGCAAGTTTCACAATCTTATTATCTTTATTTGCAAGATTTCGCAACGCCGTAAAGCATTCGAATTTGTTCTAAAAGCAAATAATACAATATTCACGAAATATAATCACTTTAAGTTCGTTATCGATAATGCAACGCGGTAGAATTCTCTTTACAATATAATTGAAAGAATACTAAATCTACGAGAAAAACTCATACGATTTGTCGAGTTCAATGAGAACGAATTACATGGTTCTAAGAAGAAGGCAGATCAGAATTATACTATAGAGGAGAGGAAATACTTTTTAAAGTATAATAAATTAGATGGTAACGATTGGAAAGTGCTAGAAGAAACTATAATAATTCTAAAGCCTTTTTATACTTACATTAAACGAGCAGAGAAAAAAGACACGTCCAGTGATCGCGAGATTTTTTCTGATTATATAGTAACGTTAAATACTTTTTTTGATTACGTTCGAACGCTTCGATAAATTTTTCTTGCACGAGTTAAAACCATTCAATTTTCACTAACGTCTATTAAGCATTTGTAGATAGTACTATTCAATTATTGAATAAAATTCGACAAATACTTTACTAAAATCGATACTATACTCGCACACTACGCTGCAATCGCTACTCGGTCTCAAAACAAGTTTAAGTATTTTGAAAAAGCATAGAAACACTGTACGACGTGATTCGATACAACAATACCAAAACTCTGGATTTTCACTACAAAAAAAACTATTTTTAACCTCTAGAAAACCGACTACGCAATCCTCTTTCTCCCTCCCATTAAATCTACGATTTCTACGAAGCGACCACGAGCTGAAACCGACGCTTCCCCTCCTCTTTCTCTCGATCGAATTGATACAGCAATTAATTGCTTAAATGATACAAATGATAAGAATATATTTGCTAATGAGATAAATAAGTAGCTACAAATATCGCGATTCGATTTCTTTACGAATACGTCACTATTTTAATATTAAGTCTCGCAATTACAAAATCTTTAATTATATCGAGTTAGAAAGATGGCTTTGGATATGTGTTCTGTTTTTGTAATATCGATTGAATGTGAGAGAGTCTTTTTTAGTTCAAAATTTATAATTACGGGCCAATGAATGCAATTGAAAGTTGATATAATTGAGGTTACACAATGTTTAAGGATGTGAATGATTTTTGATCGAAAGAAAGCCGGTAGATGAAAAGTAGAGCGACGAGTTGATAAGGAGAGTAAAGAGGTTAAAGAAAATAGAAATTTATGGAATTGGATTACTTTTACGGAACTATACAATTTCTACGACGCGGACGATGCAATTCAAGTTACAATACCAAGGAATGTGGTCATAATTGAAAATGGAGATGATATTAGAAGTGATATTAAGAGTAATGTCGAGTTTACAAGGTAAAAGAAGACAGATTGAGCCGTTTTGGGCGACTTTTGGTGTAAACCTTCCCTTTTTTATCTTCCTATCTTGCTTTCTACGGCTCTTTTATAATTTTCCATTGAATATATATTAACCTTCTCTTCCAATCCTTCCTACGGCGAAAAGACAACCTTTCCTTTCTAGGCCGATTTTGACGGCAGGATAAGAAGGTTGAAACGCTGCTGCTAAGCTGAGTAGAGGTGCGATTATGAATGTCTGGACGCTGTCTAGGACATAGTAGAGCTGTTATTGTTATGCCTGGATGCTCTGCCTGGCCGGTAGAGATACGATTACGGATACCTTGATGCTGCCTGGGAGGAGGAAAGCTGAAGTTTTGATCGCGAGCATTACTGTATGATACCAATCACGGCGTTATCGCCATTCTGTAGAATTGTATCCCTTCTTTCACTCCAACAAGGCCTAAACTGTCTTTCTAAAGCCGACCCTGCTTCTCCTCATCCTTCGCTCCCTCCGACTGATTTTCCACCACACTCCCATTCAAAAATACAGCTTTAGGAAACTCGCCCAAAGTCTGGACATCCAAACACGCCCACGGCACATCTCCCGCGGACTTAGCATTTGTTCTCAGAAAGCCATTTAGCCAGAACAAGACGATGATGTTCTGGAATAATGGCATGAAGTACGTCCACATCATCCTACCGAGGAAGGTTCACGTTCTCAGAGCATCGCTGTTCCCATCTTTCCTGGATCGAGGGAGAGGACGTGGGTGTTTGATCATGCTGGGTCTGTATTGAGGCGGCGTTGAATCTCGTATCTGTGTCTACCAGCAAGCTAAAGAGGGAAGAAGTGGTGTGCAAGAGACGAACATAAACATTACTAAAAGCATTTGCTGATTCCAACCTCCTCATCCCCGCCACCTCCCTCTTGTTTTCCATCCCCTCTCCAATCCCCGCATCCCTAACCTTGATTTTTTCATTGTCGGTAAACATCTCCTTCTCGCCCTCAGGGAAATTGTCTCTATTTATCACTAACATAATGAGTACGAAGAGGAAATTGGCTAGGTAATTGACTGCGAAGTATCATTCTAGCCCATTGGTACTCATGGGTTTTCCGTCTCGTTGTTGGACTACTGCGTTGAGGATTAGGGCACGGATTGGTGGCGTTTGGCTGGATGAGATGTGGTGGTTGAGGGAGGTTGCTGTTTGCCGGATGCTGGATCTAGAGCTGAGGTCTAGGGGATGAAGTTCGTGGATGTAGTTTGAGGGGTGGGATGAGAGGCATTTGTGGAGGTTGTGAGCTGTGGCGGTGTTTCGGAATGTGTATATCCGTGATGCATTGTTGCTTTGGGAGACCAGAGGAGAAGGGAAACGAATGCGGTGCCAAGTCCACCATTTGCGGATGTGATGAGGATGCTGCCTTCTGTCATATTGAATTGAGCATCTAGATAGTGTATGTTAACATTGGTCATTCTACGGAGAAAGGGTTTGAAATATGATGCGGTTGCAGACTCGGAACTGAGGGGTGCCTCCGAACCTGATCAGCGTCGGTACAAAACCGACAGCAACGAGTACCAGTTCAGCGTCAGAGCACCGACCCCCTCTCTTCTGGACGATATCATAGGCTTCAGCTCCTCCTTCACGATCTGTGTATATGTCTTGACCGGATCTGCTTCAGTGCGGTGTGTCGAGTTGGTGTGCTTTATAGTTATCGTAGTAGCATTGCGAAGCCGTGCTTCGAGCGGACTTCTGGGCATTCTGGACGTCACTATGAATCGAAATCACGTCGCCCAAACTATATCGTGAGATGTTGGAGAAATATGGTCCCTTGGTGAAAGTGTTGTATTCCCTGCGCGAACCGCGAACCATATGTACACCAGAAATCAACCCTCTCAATTGCTTCTCTCTCCTCCCTTGGCAGCCCTCAACTCGTCCATCTTCGCAACTCGCTTCTTGAACTCCTCGTATTGGCACTTCTCGTAGCTATGTCTCTCTGTCTGCAACCAAGCTGTCAGCCTCCGTTACTCTTGCAAACGTCCTCCCTTTCTCCTACGTCAACCCCTCAACCGCTCATGCTAAAACTCACCTCGCACTTCCACGGCAGATAGTATTCTTCGTATCGACATCGATTGAGGGGAATCAGAAGGTTCGCACAGCTGTCCCGGTATGCCAACGGTAGTCTGGCTTCGCGCATCTCCTCTCGTGTCGCAGCTTCAAATCATGGTCAGCAGGGTCAATTGAGGGGTCTTTGGGGAACAAACGGGCAGGCGAGCTGCTGAGCCCAACGGCAGATTTGACGGTTTCTACGACGGTCATGATGGCGAGTAGTTATGGTGTAGAGTGCCTGGGCAGAACTGAGAGGTGAGGTCTTGATGAGCTTCGGATGCCGCAGCAGGATTGAGCGCTAGAGTGCTTTGGGATAGTGCAAAATACTGTCATGGCTTGCTCTTCTCCGAAAATTCTGGGTTACTTTTATCTCCTTTATCCTCAACAATAATCTTCAATTGTCCTAGAGTCTCATGTACAATAAAAGGGAACATAAGCCATCCTTACATCATTAAGATCTTTCACCTTCAAAGGCCCCTCGACGCCCGAGCTCTCTCGATGGATATTTTTACCTTGCTCCAAGCTGTGGCTGCGGATCGGGGGAGAGCTTCTCACAGCAAAGAACCCTCATGGGACCATCTTGGGCTAGGATCTTCATCACTATCTGTTCATGTGTCTAGGTCTGAGGTAGTGCCTTCATTCCTTCCACTTGCTGTGTTCTAAGAGCGAATGCGAGCTTAAACTTTGTGTCTCCAGGATGTTTGGCATGCGCTGACACCAAGGACGACCTTGACGTGCTTCGCGATGCAATCCTTCATATTTTCCTTCCGCTTCGGTTCCTTCCGTTTCAGTCATCACGAATCAGATTCTATGTTGGTATATCATTTTCCTTTCCTGCCTGGTTTGCTGCGGGTGTTGTACAAGGTTTTGGTGGGGCTCAACAGCCGCAACATAGCCTTCCATATGGATTACAGCCATCTCATTGCACGTCTCGCATCGAGGGTCTGAACATGCTGGGCCAGTATTGTGCATCATGCACGATAAATCTGCTACCCGAGTTGTCATATCATGTTGAAGAGGGATCGAATATCTCTCTCGCCCATTTCTTCCAGGGAAATCGAGCTTCAAAGCTTCAAAGATGGCGTCCTCGATCCAACGCAGCTCATCTGGTTGGATCAGTGGTCGGCCTAGCACTTACCAAGCTTTGCGGAATTCAATCTTTCTCGGCGGCGAAGACATCACTCTTGCAGACCAGCCCGAGATCTCGCCGATGTCAGCCACCTTCCTCGATACCCATGGCCACGATCCCAGAACCAAAGCAGCTTCCTCAGTCACGATGCAGGAGACGAATTCAAGCCAAGATTTTGAGAGCGAAAGTCCTCAATTTTCAATCAAAAGGAAGCCTGTCAGTCCTACTTCGCCAAGTCAAAAGAACGGGGTACAAATGTTCGAAGAGAGGAAGGACATGCCGCATCTCCTCTCGCACGAGCCCCCACCATCTGCCGCCTGGAGGATACGTTGGTTGAGGCCGGTAATCATCATCTTGATGCCATTTCTCGCCCTGCTTCCAGCTTTGGGGCACCATTTCTACTACTTCTCCCTGCATCACACCAGATCTGGAGATCAGGAAAACAAGCTCAACCGATTCGATTTGGGACTGCATTTGCGTTTCTCGTCACCTCGTGTCTACATCCCAGCACTGCTGCAGCAGTTGGCCAGTACATTTGGACAATTGTGAAGCGAAAGCCTCTCAGAATATGCGTGTGGTATTCACCAACCCCACTTAGAGGATAGCCGAAGCTGACCTTTTCCTTCTAGCTGGCTTGGACAAATTATTTGATCTGACCTCGAATCCACTCAGCCTTTTCAGCTGGGAACTTTTACAGGGCGTTAAAATCGCCCTCTTCTATGGATTGTTGTTTTGGTAAGTAGTTACACGACTTCGACACTCTGCTTGCAGACAGCTGACCGTATTCGTCGCAGGCTACTAGGTTGGGCGAGGGTAGCTGCTCCTGCTACATTGACTGTTGTTCCTCGGAATATCAATTACACCATCAGTATCCCAATCCTAGACCTCAATCAAGCTGGATGGAATACTTCGTCCTCTACTTGGCAACCCGGTGCCGTGGTAAACAGGATCGCAGCGCAAGCTGCTTCTAGCTCTGACGTGGTCCCGCTCCCTCAACAAGTTTCAAGTACCGACTAGAATTATACGATACAGTTTTTTAGACCTTAAGTCCAATGCAATGTCCCAAATACCACGGAACAATCATATCTAGATGCTCTCGTCCAGAAATTCCAGAACGATTCAGCGACATTCGCTTGGGCGAATATCATTGATACCATGTACAATTCGACTGGTTCTCCCAACTGGCTTCTTCACACCACCTGGGCTCCTGGTCTCCCAGCCGGGGCGCCGTATCGATGGGATCCTATTGGCATAACTTTGGCGATGGTATCTATCTACATGACAGTATTTCGCCATCTCCCCAAACCTTGATTCAGACCTCAACATCAGGAATGGTTTGTACCTCACTAAATGCTTCATTTGACATCACGGTCGCTTCGGTCAATGGAATGCAGCAAATCACCCAGCAGGCCGTGGACATTATCGGACCCTACTCTTTGGGCATGAATATCGAATACACGTACTACAAAGAGACACGACAATATGATTTCGATGGAAGGAGATGTTATACGCCACGCTTCGCATCCCTACGTCTCTCACCACCTCGCTTTAGCGGCTCTTTTGGCAGGAAACCTGACGATTCCAGACCGAACGGGTGGGATCGGGGATGAATCGTCGGATCTGCCTAGGCACTACTTGCTGGAAGACGTTAATACACGTACGAACATCCTAGCAACAGGTCTTATGGCCTGCGATGACACGCGAGAAGTCCTTTCAGAGACCTACGTGCCGACGTAGATTTAGTAAACGGCTACCCCAATTCGGGCACCTCCATATCTTTAATCTTAAGATTGATACCGTAGCTACACTCAAATCTGAGCTGTAAGATGTCGGATATTAATGATGCACAAGCGCCAAGGGGTGCTCTTTCTAGCATAGACTCAGTCAATGACAACTCAATGCATCGCGCGTCTTTTCGAATCGTGTTGGCACGTTCAAAAATCTCCTATCAGCTCCAGATAGTGAGCCGCCAATCGGCAAGGCTCCCCATGCCATGTGCTGCTGAGCCGCTCCCAAACCCTTTCAAGATCTTCGACTCCTCCAATGATCACCCCGACAACCACAAAGTCAACACCTTGATATCAATCACTTCACTTCAAGCAAATTCCCCTCAAGTGAGATTTTAGTGCCGTTCAGATAAGTATTCTTTCAACCATCCTCCAAGTCCTCTTCTCTCCTCTTTCTTCAAGTTCCGAAGCATCTGTCCAACTTTGTCATACCGAACATCAGATTACCCCGCACTTCTCCGTCACACAAAGAATGGCCACACCAGCAGCCACCCCACCACCAACCAAACAACACCCCGGCGAACGCCTCGCCACCTTCTTCGATAACTTCTTCAAAATAATCACCGCAATCGCAACCTTCGGATCCTCCCTCACCTTCTCAAAAGTAGTTTCAGCTCCCGTCCAACCCTGGCGCTCCCACGGTATCGATGCAGATACAATCCAAACTTATCTCTCGATTTCATGGCTTCTGTTCTTGCTTGACTTAGTACTGGTGTCGTTCTTCGCTGCTGGGCTGTCGTTATGGCGTCCTAGTGCGGTTTCTTGGTTTGGGACGGAGGATGGTAGGAAGAGGAGGACGGTGATGTGGTATGCTACTGGTGTCAGCGTTGTTTTGTTCGGAACTTTAGTTGTAGCGTTTATCTTTTTGGGATTGGTGGTAGCGGCGTACACGGGTCCTGTAGGATGGGCCGCTGTTGCGTTCACAGCTGTCGCTGGAGTAGCGGGATTTGGAAGTATTGTTTGGCAAAGCCCGATTGGGAGTAAGAGTGTTGGGGGGCCGTCGAATGAGGATTTATTTGGGAGGCAGGTGAGGGGCTGTGAGACTGATGAGAAGACCTTTCAGGAGAGGAGTACGGATGAGGAGAAGTATGGGAATGGGTTTGAGGGTGGAGATGAGTATGAGAAGGGTGGGATGGGGGTCAGGGAACGGTATCTTTTTGATGATGGGTTGAGTAGGAGGGGGACGATTGAAGGGCCGCCGAGATTTGCGGACACGCCTGGGTACACGACGGATCTGAGGAGGCTGAGACAGATGAGAGCTTCGGACGAGTACGCGCACGATGGGAGGCAATGAATGTCTTGGTGATTGAGGGTATATGCTGGTATCTTGTATAATGGAATGAACTCAGCTTTTTTTGAGGGAGCTACTCCGCAAAGCCGGAAAGCCTGGACCAGCTTCTATGAGAGGGAACTCCGCTTCCTTCAACCACTCTTCCAGAACCATAGCAAAGTCGACCTGCTCGTACAATTTCTCTGCTTCGTCCCTGCTTCTCTTCATCCATTTCTTGAATTGATACCATCTCCTCTCCTTCCTAATCCTTATGACTACCCCGGAAACCAAATACTCTCTTTCTTTCTTTCGCTCTTCAAACCGCTTGACAGCCAATTTCTGCCACCACATGACTTCCAGATACTCGAGAAAGTTCGAGAATCGAACGAAGTCTGGTGCAGATGAGAGAATTGTGATAGACAAACACACGAAATATGCAGCACTCAGACATTGGAAGAAGAAGGAGCTGCCAAGGACGAAGCATACCGACTTCAACGTCGAAAGCAAGGTGACGATTGAGATAGCTACTACGACCTTGTAGACTGTTTTGCTCAAGCGTGGTGGAAAGAATCGATCGTTGACTTTAATATTGACTGTTGCATCCTCTTTGCGGATGATGCTGAAGAACAACCAAGCAAATGTTTGGGAATTCTGATTCAAGACTGTATTTCTGTTGATGAAACGTTTTCCAGATGCCTCTCGCTAATTATCCTGGGTCAGCTGCGCTGAGTTGTCTATATTTTGGCAACCTACCAATGTTCTCGCGTTTTCTAGGACCGTACGGTGTCTGGCCAAGACAGGCCATTTAGACGGTATATCCAGCTCGCCAATCCTTAAGTGAAGTAAAGTACATTACCCTCAATGCATAGCTGCCTATTTCTTGATCCCTACGAGCCTTGTAGATGACATTCCCAACGAAGATAGCCCAATGTTGCAGAGACTTGAAGTTTAGGAATGCACTTGCGCCAGGTTCAGACGCTATAGATAATCCAGATCTTTGTGAAAAAGCCAGTGGGACTACCAAATGGTAGATTTTCGAATCCAATGTTCTGAAATTCTCTAGTGTTGCCTTCTGCCATATGAGTTTTATTTGTGAATCGTTTGAACTATCTTTTGGCCGCTCTGACCAAATTAGAGTTGTTTCGTAGAGCAAAATCAAAGACTCACTTCGAAAGATAATGTACGTAATCCACAAGAAAGGGGCGAGCGTGAAAAAGGCAACAACCGCTACTAACGCCCCACTCGCCAGGAACCCGAATAGACAGAGTATCCGGAATATTTCTGCAAAGGGCTGCGTTCTAGTCGCCATTGTTGAAGCATGAATTTTGAGCTAGAGAAGATCGCTACCATGGTTGGCTCTTAAGGCTGAAGCACATTGCGAACGCGAAGAATCAGGACGTTGTTGCCGCCGAAAATAGTTCTGTGTACAGGTTGAGCAGCAACACATGTATGAGATACACAAAGCGCGTGACGTACGCCACTCATGGCTGAACTGTCTGAGTTCGCACCAATCTGGAGGCGCCAGAACAATCTAATTGTGTCCCTGTGTAAGGATACGTTTAGAAGCACCAGCGACTCAGCGAAGATTGAAATCAAAAAGTTCAAATCAATGAAGCTTACAGTTGCTTGAACCCGCTCATAATTGGCCCCTGTCTTCCAATTTTAATTACGATCGTCTTTAAACCCAAATTTCCTCTGATTTTGATTCCTAAGGCGAAACTCTTTACCTTGGGCCACTCTTTGCTTTAGACCACTTTTTATATTAAAAATAGCAATTTTTAAATGTTTTTAATTTTATTAAAAATTAATATAATTATTTAAAATTGAATTTATTATAAAATATTTGATTAAATTATTTTAAATATAATATTAATCGAATTTTAATATATTATAAATTGGATTTTTAATATTTTTATATTTTATAAAAAAAAATTTAATTTTAATTAATATATATATATATAATTTTTAAATATAAAATAATTATTAATTAAAATTAAATTATATTACGAAAATAAATATAAATAATAATTTATTAAATAAAAAAAATCGATTTGGCATTTAGTCGACTATTTGCAATTTACGTTTTTGAATAGCAAAAGTCAAGCCCCTAAATGAATAATCGGCGCCCACCCAATAACATCCTCCCTGGCTAGCCTTCCAATCTCCCACAAACCTCTCACTGCCCTATGCCAGGCATACGCGACTGCATCATTTCCACTCTCCCCCTTCTTCAAATTGTCAACCAGAGCCTTATAAAACATGGGGGCAGCCTTTTCCGCATACTTGGTTCTCATTGGCCAGAGCGTGCCAATAACGTGTGGAAATCCGACAAGCTGGAAGGCACTAGCAATATGGATGGATTCATCGATCAATTCCTTGGATTTGGTATCTGCAGTATGGCACGCGGATAGATAGGCGATTTGCGCTTTTCCAAGGGATGACGCTGCGAGATCTCGGACTGTGAGACGTCGGTCTTGTAGGATCAGGCCACTTTCGGAGGGATGAAGTTCTTCAGACTCGCCATGGCAGATGAAGTGCGCAATACTCGCCGATTCTAACTCCTTGAGGACGTCCTTCCGAGTTGGGCCTTCTAGCAAAGATTTCGTTTCCTGTAGTAGACTGAAGCTCTTCATGATCCCTTCTATCTCCTTCTTCACTTCTAGGTCACGATACTTCTTCCTTAATGGCTCCGGAGTTACCGGCATACTTACAATGAGAGGGAGCTGTTTCACGCCGTCCTCAAGTTTGAGATCTTTGCTCCGGGCATGCTTGAGAGCCTTGAAAGTCGGGACATAGCTCGACAAGACATGGCTCATGGTATTCTCTCTCTTAGACCTCCAGTTGCTCCCAGCTGCATGAAGAGGTAGGAGTCCCATAAGCCCACTGGTGACCCACCATATGCGCGGAAGTCGGTCTGGTGGTGTGGGCGAAATGAGCTCTAGCTCACGCAGCACTGGCTCAACAGCTTCATCCCAGAGCCATTTCAAAATCGGACGTATAGCCTGGTTCCTTATTTCATTGGTGGACACAGGACCAACAGTTTCATCGGTCCCCACAGGATCAGCAGTCTTATCCGCCAGAAGTTTGACACGTTCTTCAACGGCGTCATGGCTCAGATTCTGCAACTCAAGCGTACGAATGCGCTCTTCCGTCACTATAAATGCATGACTGCCATAATCGGTGATATTGAAGCTCACGATCGGACCGAATTTAGCAAGCTTCATGAAGTCCGAGGCCTGTAGTTGTTGCAGGAAACCAGGGGGGTCTTGCAGCCGCAGCATCTCGTCTTCTATTGCTTGTAGCTCACGGATTTTTTGACCTCGATGAGAAGCTGCTGTTGCCACTGACTCCTCTGACATCTTTCCATCTTCGCCATCGACGGATAGAGGTGCCATGGTGGCATTTCGCAGCCGAATGTATCGGGTATACAAATCTTTATCCTGCTCTTTCAAACCAGATACATCGGCTCTGGAATCGATAGCCAACCCTGCTATCATTCCCCTCCCAGATTCAAATGCCTCAAGGGCTTGTTCGGCTGATCCTTTCGCCCTGAGCGCACAGACTGCAGCAAGAGATCCCAGTTTCGATAACTTCCCGACCACAAACTCTCTATCCTTACTATCCAAAGCACGCGGATTGAGTTTCGGCCAAAGCTGAATCGCGCTCGAATACTCCTGGAAGGCGTAGTCCCAGCTCTTATGCTTGAGCGACTTATCCCCCATTTTCTTGTAGATGCGGATGCGAGAAAAGGGGTGGCCATTCTCGTGTTCAGCAGCCTTTCTGAATGAAGAGATGGCTTCCTTAAGGTAGGGAGATTGAATTCCCATGAATTTCCATTTGATGTACGCTGCATCGCCAAGATTGTCCAGCACATCTGACATACTTGGGTGGTTGTCTGGGATGCTCTGTAGAGCTTTGTGGGCATGCGTGTACGAAAGGGCTTTACTGCTTATGCCGGGCGTTATCTCCTCTTTCAAGACATACATCTGAGACAAGCTGCAGTGATAGTCGGCCATAAGTGGGTGGTGGTAAGTCAACATCGCCTGTCTCGTGATAGCCCACTTAGTCCTATCAATAGCTGCATCCAGGTCTTTCTTATTGCGCTTGAATAGGTATCGATCGAGATATCGTTTCCCCAGATCATGCTGCAGAATAGGTTTCGAAGGCTCAGTATTGGGCGTGTTTTTTAAAGCCTCTTCCATGATCCGAATAGCCTCATTCAAATCCCCCATCTCTTTCTCCCGCTGAAATCGGAGCGCCAACATATTAGCTTCCTCAGTCATGAACTGCAACTTCAATGGATATTTGGTACTGATGACGTTTTGGGCTTCTTGAATCTTTGCAATCGCTTCTTTCAAATCAACCAAGCTTCCCGTACGCTGAGAGCGTAGCTCGAGTTTGACTGCTAAGTTTCGCAGTAACGGTCCAATTGACTCGCTCCCGTCTGGCGTCGTCTTCTTCTCGGAAATTTGAATGGCTTGATCGGCGTAAACAATGGCCCTGTCGATATCTTCGACATCTCCCGTCCGCTCGAATCGGTACGCAAGCATGTTCGCCAGATTCGTGAGTCGATCGGGTAAGGCCGCATGGTCGGCCTTTGTCTCCGCGATGATCCGCTCTGCACTTACTATGCCATCTTCTAGATCCTCAATATCCCCTCTGAAGGCGAATCGCTTCTCGAGCAAGACATTAAGTTTGCTTCGTCTCCTCCGGAAATCTTCACTCTGCTCTTCGAGCGTCAAGGCGACTGCTTTTTTGATTGTATCTATCATCTGCTTCGAATGGAGTCGGAAGTCGAGGTGTTGTATTGACACTCCGAAGAACGCCTCTCCTTGAACTCTATACATGAGAAGGTCGGCTAGCCTTTCTTGCACCTCAACAGAGTTGGGTTCCAATTTGGCCTCAGTCTGAGCACTGATGAGGGCATTGTTGTCTCTGAAAAGGGTCCAGCAACCGATAAACGTTGTCAGTTCTTCGCAATTGTAGGATGTGAGAGGTTCAAGTTCCATGTTCAATTTTCTCAATCCCTTGTTCTTTCCATCGTTATTACCTCCTACTAGCCGTCTGAAAAGATTCATTTTGGAATTAGATGTCGTTCAGGCCCGCTGGTCAATGTTGGAAGACTCCAAGTCCAGGGTGATACAAAACGGGACAGGATGCTCCTCGCTTTTCTCAGCAATCTGTTTGGCAAGGCCTTTTGTAAAGCACAGTGCCAAATTGCCCTGTAGAGGCGCTTCTAGCTAGCCACGATCAGTTTGAGTATCCTTTTGGGCGTTATTCTGATCTACAGATTGGCTAGGAACACCTCGTTTAGACTCACGGAACAGACTGCTGAGAAAAGCGAGGACTTGATCACACGGGAGAAGTAGCCATCAGCTATCCTCATAGTGTCTCACTTTCAGTTGACTTATGCAGCAGCCTCACATGTGTCCGCAGCTGGGATGGGAGCTGAGCCCCCGCACCTTCGTACATGCAGGACTTCAATTGGTCGTTGACAGTTTCGGCTTTGCGTTGTTTTCATATTGCCGAACATCGTTTGGCCCTCGTTACACGAAGAATTAAGCGACGCAAGTCAGCTCTTGACTTACCAAGTAACGTGGCGTTAGGCTGCGTTTGTGATGGCGTTTTCATGAGAGATGCGCTGGCGTAAACTTAATATTTCGTTTGGCCCTCCTACCCTCGCTATATAAAGAATTGAACAATACCAGTTGGCTCTTGACTCGGATAGTGGCGTGGTGTTGGGCTGCGTTTGCAATGGCGTTTTCATAAGAGATAAGCTGGCATGAGCCGGTGCAGATGCTCGTTTGCATATGTATGACAAGCGCCTCTCGAATCCTCCAGCCTTGCACATTGGAAGCTACAGAGGGCTGTACGTACAGTTTCACCGACCGCGTTTCTTACTATAATGATAAAGGCGCTTTTCCATTGCCTTTGAAGCCTGAAATGAGCAAGCCATCACCTGAATTCCCAACAGCCATCACATATAGTTTTGCTTCTATCTGCACTCCTGATCGACTAAGTGTATGTGACAGCCCTCTGTACCACGCGATTGTTTTGTGATGTGAGCACTTCCCATTTATTCAGATACCTAAGGTACCGTAGTCAACACTACTTTCGCCGCAGTATTCTTGTCATGGCAGGCAAATACTTCCTCCCTGGCATAGCACCCCTCATCGCGGACCTTCCGCTCGCCAGCTTTGTCCCGAACCTCCAACAACCAGACCAAGATGCCTTCTCGCCGGAATCTGTCGGCCGGATCCCCCAACAAGGCAAAGACTACATCGTCCGCATTGGCACCAATCTCGGCCGCTTTATGGGCTCGGCCAAAAGCACCGTCTTCAAAGCCGAAGCCAGCAAACTCCTCTTCGCCTCCTTCGAGAAGAAAATTAGCGACACCCACTGGCTGGAAGCGTGCAAAGTGCGATGTTACACCCTCAAGAATCCCAAACAGCTGTTCAATGAGCTGGTAAAGAAGGAAGAGACGAGGGAGTGGCTGCAGAGTGAGATTGAGTACGGGACCTCTGAAGTGTATTTCATCGTGGGGTATTACACGGCGCAGGAAGCAAAACTCCATGTAGAGCATCAGCAGAGCTCGCAGGCAGCTATTGGAGGTAGAGTCCCGGTTGAAGAGATTATCACTGCTGGAGGCGCTGCCCCGCTTGCCGCAGTTGCGAACACGGATGTTGGCGGTGAAGTCTCGCATGGCTCGCAGCAGAACCAGAAGGTTGCCGTACATACATCTGACGAGCGCATATTGGCGTTTGCGCACCGCAAAGTGGGATTCCGCATCTTTACGCGGAAAAAGAAAGTCGATACCGCAAAACTTGAAGCGAACAACTGTTGGACCCTGATGTCTGATAACAGAGGTGGACGTGGTGAGCAGGATGATGAAGTGGTGGAACTTGACTTCGGAGACAATGATGAAGCTGGAGATGAAGGGTTTGAAATTCCGGAAATGGGGATAGGTCTGGACGAAGAGTTGGAAGTCTGATGCAGCGTAAACGATTTGCATTGTGCTGTACCAAAAAGGATTCAATACGCTGTCTGTCCTTTTGAAGCTAGACACCCGAGACTCCTTCATGCTGACATGTTGATATACTGCTTGGAAATTATACGTGTACTTCGCATTCCCACTGTGCATTCTATAGTCCACACTGCAAAAGGGTAATATAAAAAGAAATATTCCAATTTACGATTTTTTAAATATATATATAAATCGATATATAATTGAATTATAATTTATTCAAATACGCCGTACTTTAAAATCTTAAAAATAATTAATAAAAAATTATAATAATATTTTTTTTTAAAAAATTTTTTTTTTTTTATTATTAAATTTTTATTTATTATCAAAATAATAATTACGTATAATATTATTTAATTAATTTTATTATAAATTATTAATATAAATTAAATCGACAAATACGAAATAATTTATAGCTCGGTTTTCTTTTAAAATTTCTTTTTAAATACTTTTAAATTCTTTAAAATAGTACTCTAAGTACCGACTCTTTAAAAAGTTTGCTATTATAAATATAAACCTTGTTTTCAAACGCGCTGCTTACATAGGTATCGCTGGTACCCCACAGAGTTGCAAAGAGTATCATCGCTCTCGATACATCTGTACAAGAGTCTCCTCGCCCAGAGCTTGCGGAACAGCTCATGAATTTCACTACAGCGGACCATAAGCATCAGGGCAAGGAAGCAGTTGCAAAGCCCAAAGATATGCTGGTACATTCCAATAATCTGGGACAGCGGTTATGAGACTGTTGAAGAATGGTATTGCAGTGCTCGCTGCGGTAAATTCACTTATGGACAACCAGAGCGACGCTAAGAGAACTGCGATAGGTGCAGATGTTGGGGGGCCAAGTTGTAAGTTTCGATAAGATGGTATTGTCACGTTTTATGACGCTAACAAGATACAGCGAACCGCCTTCGACAAGACCTGGAGATGGGCAACAAAACATGAAGGAACTTCTGAGTTGTGGATACACCTTGCAGTCAGACTGAGAACGTCTGGTCTGTACACGAGTCCTTCCACATGCCTCTTCTCTCCATTATCCACCAGTGCGCCTTACTTGGAACCACTCAGAATATTTATCAGTGACTTCTTCTCCTCAATCACCAGATCGCGAGCCTCGACTTCCTCCTGCATGCGCCTGTTTTCCTCCATAACCTCCCTACTCTTGCTTGCTACGCTCTCGCAATTCGATTTGAAGAACTCGAGCAGACTACGCAGACTAGCAATCTCAGTGGCCTGGGCTGTTATACGCTCAAGCTCGCTCTCCGTGGCATGCACGGTGGCAGATTCCAGCTCTTTCACGCCGACTATTTCACTCTTCTGCTCAACTGAGGAGCCTCGGGCCTCCTGGGCTTCATCAAGTCGTCTGTCTGATCGCGCATTTCGCGTCCGCAATTCCACAATCTCCGTTCTCAACTCCTCTACCTGCTCTTTTTTTTGCTGCTCGAGCTGTTGAAGTGCTGTCTCCCAGTCCCTTTTTCGGTCAGAAATTTCAGACTCTTTGCTACGCATATCTCTATCTCTCTCTTTAAGTTCCGCAGTAAGCCTGTTAACCGTCTGTTGCAGCACTATCACTTCATCCTGTACGCCCAGGATCTCCTCCTCTCGAGTCGCTGTCAGATTGCTAACCAGTCTTTGAAGCTTTCCCAGCTCTTCATCCTTCCTCGCTATCTCCTGGTCCCGCTCTTGCAAACGTTCTTGTGCGTCGATTAAATCGCGCAATAGCTCATGCATGCCCTCATCATCGGGTTCTGAAGTATCATAGGCATCATCCTGTCGCAGCTCTTCTTCCTCGGCCAGAACTTTTCCTTTGGATTTTTGGAGGATGGGGGAGGGAGCGCAGATTTCCATCACTTGCTCGGTAGTAGAATTGGTGAACAAAAACTCGTGCTCTGGTGGAAGTTGAAAGTTTGTGCCGTATTTAGACGATGTGTCAGAGCGAAAGTCCTGCTGAGTACACATGTCGTAGGATGCTGGGGACATGAAGCTGCGTTCCTCATAAGAGACCTCTCTATCACTGATGTCGAAAACTTCATCGATATCAGATCCGAATGACATATCCTCGCGTCTCCCTGCCATGATGATACCGTTGCTCGAATTTGTCAACCCTGATGTTCTACCCCACGAATTATCATGTAGAGCGTAGGAAAGATGCAGCAGGCTGAATATTTATGGACGTGTTAGTGGTCCCCAGAACTCGCCCCTAGAACTAGCGGGAAACTTTGGCGGAAGGGATTTATGATTAGAGAGGGGTGCGTCCAGAATCTATCTATAACGTCATTGACGCCATCCTGGGCGAGGCTGGTGCTGTCACAGGACACATTGGCTGCATTCGAATGTTGCCCATGCAAGGAACTCTACATAATGAGGCGAGAAAGGGTCCACGTCAGCAAGCCCACAAGCTGCGAGTCCGTGCAGGGCGCGCCACATCAAACAACTCCGGCGACATGCATGTTCGTTCGTCGATGTCGTGCGGAATTTCCCAGCAGCTTTAGACGAAGGCGTACCAGGGTAGCCGAAGAAACCGTGCTGGGTGTTTGTGCAGAGCCTCCTGAATGTCGATCGGATTCACAGCCTTCCTTTTATCTCTGTTTGTTTACGCTAGTCTCGTGTTTATCTTGTGCTTTAATTGTTGCTTTCCCACTTGCTGGTCTAATTTTACTTTATGTGCATGCCTGGTTCCTAACTTGACGGCTTTCTTCCTGCTCTCACGATGATGCCTGCTTTGTCACCCGATTACGGAGCTGGGCTCAGTTTACCTACACAGGATCAAATTCTCGCTGTCATGAATGAATGTAATTGCAGTGAACAGAAAGCAATAAAAGCACTAAAGGTAATGCACTCCAATCCCAAGTCAACGAGAGAACTAAGAAACGCCGCGATATCTATAATGAAATTACCTTGCCTAGGTACAAGGAGCTTAAAACCTTGGCATTAACTTTTTGTTACTCTATACTCCAATACCAATTGTCCAGGTATGACATGCTAACTACTTGACCAGCTCTACAACAATGATATTGAAAGAGCCAAGCACCACCAGCGCCTGTGGGGCAAATACCTGCGCACGAATTCTTCACGACCATCTCGAGCTCATACACCTGCAAGAGTTTCATCCCGGGCGGTGACGCCAAAAATCGAGGCCCCCCGACAGCGACAGGAACGAAATGCAGATGTGGTTACTTTACACGATGAGAGCGACAGCTCTCCTGAAGTTGAGGAAGTGCGATCGAGGCCTAATATCGCATCGACGGTGTTGGAAGATCTGCGAACCCAGCTCGCGAGCTCAATCATGGAGCCAAATCACGCATTTCAGGCGTCGGGGTCTTCACTGCAAGTGCCTGGCGTTGAGAATCCGCCCCCGGAGCAGTTGAACACGCTGCGGCAAAATCGTAACGAGAGGAAATCGGATGTGAATGCTCCAAACGGGACGCGAAATCTGGCTAGTAACTTGCCCACTGAGCATACAAATAGCGGATACCCCGGTAATTCTGAGTCTTTACAAGAATGGAACTTCATCTTGCAACCACTAGGTCGTCCTGCAGCGCGCGCACCCGTCTCCGAGGCACACTCATCTTTCAGTCTCACTTACTTAGCCCAAAATATCCAACACGGTGCAAACCTGAAGAACATCCAAAGCTATCTAAACGATTACGACTCAAATTTCATTAAGAAAGCAATCAACGGCGAAGTCCAGGGCTACCCAGCTATATTCTACATCGTCGCCAGGAACGACGAAGCAATGCTCCGGGCTTGGGTATCTTATGGCGGAGACGTAAGAGCCGTGCATAAAGCGTCCAAAACGCCCCTTCTTGCGTTCGCAATTGCACACGGCGAAACGATTCAAGGAGACATGACGTTGGTCGTCGCAACGCTGCTTGGACTAGGAGCCACGTCTGAAGTCATTCCCGCAGAGTTTTACACGCCATATTACAAAGACCTTCCCATTGACGGCCCCATGCGCGTCGATGCGATCAACGAGCGGACCGTGTGGTGCACAACAGCAGCAAGAAAAACGCTGGCGCGGACGCTGAATCTGAGCCAGCGGTATTACTTATGGCGAGCCGCGAAGCTGAAACGAGCAACCATCAGACCTCGTCAGGTCGCTCTCCACAAGAAAGCAGAAGCCATTCTAGAAATCCCGTACTTTCTGATCGGCCAGACCACGGCCTCGGACCGCCTACTTCGAAAACTACTCAACCACATCATGATCCCCAGTGCACGACCGCTGGTAATGGCTTTTGCAGGCCCCAGTGGGCATGGAAAGACAGAGCTGGCGCGGCGTCTCGGGCATCTCCTCTCTCTGGATCTTGAAGTAGTAGACTGCACTATTGTCAAGAACGAGCACGATCTCTTCGGAGCGCGACATCCCTATAAGGAGGCGGAAAAGGGCACGCCGCTCAATAACTTCCTGAAAGACCATGAGGACAAGAGGTGCATTGTCTTTCTCGATGAGTTTGAGAAGACGACGACGGATATCCATCAGGCGCTGCTGCTGCCTTTTGACAACGGTATGAGAACTAAATATAGTTGCTTTAGATGGATTAGCTGACATGTTCCTTCTTAGGCGAATACCAAGACCGACGTGACCGGTCCAAAGTCAACTGCTCTAAGACGATCTGGATCTTAGCGACCAATGCACTGGACGAGAAAATCAAAACTTTTTGTGACCGCAACGAGGACATAATCAGAGGGGAGGAGACTACGAAGGAGATGCTGGCGAGGCAGCTGTCGAGAGAGCTGAAGAAGGGGTTTTTGGATAAGTTTGGCGTATGTCTTTTCTATGTAGTATTAAGATAGAGCCGTGTACTAACGAAATTTCTGGTAGGCTCCGATCACAGGCCGCATTTCCGATTTCATCCCCTTCCTAGAATTTTCGCCTGGAGAGCAGGCAGTTGTCGCCCACAAATTTCTCCGCGAGCTCAGCCACAAGGTTCAAGAGCCGACCAATCTGTCCGAGGGGCCAAATGAGCGGCTTCTTGGAGATGTTAGGCTGCATGTGAAGCATGATGCTTTGGTGTGCATGACGTTGGCTGAAGGGGAGTATCTCCGAGATCTTGGCGCTAGGAGTTTGAGCGGGGCAGTGAAATTAATCGAAGATATGTTGGTGGACGTTTATCTTAAGCAGAGAGATGAGATTGTGGAGGGGGGTAAGATTCTAGATGTTGTAGTGGACGTGCATGCTGGGGAGATATCGGTGGCGCCGTTGTCTTCGACACTATGATATTAAAAGGAAGTATTGACATGGTCACAGAAGTGGAGAATTATAGAATCAGCAAGGGAGATAACGATCTAGAATTTTACGGCCTGCTACATTTAATCCCGAATTATGCTACAAAACCCTACGTATATCATCGCCATGACCAGATTTGTCCAAGTTAACACTGTCAACGCCGTCATCTTTTGGCAGTCTGGGGTCGGGTTGTACTTAAGTGGGTCGGCAGACTTGGCGATCTAGAAGTTTAAATTTACGTTAGTCTAGTCTCTTTCCTTCAGAAAAGTCTACAAACTCGACTCACCGACCAGCACGCGTTGTTATCCACAGCCAGTGCGATCCCGTCCGCAAACGCGAATAGAAGATACCATCCAAGGACTCTTTCAGCTGGCCCCAACAACACCATTAGTCCAAAGCATGCTACAAAGAGGGTGTATGTGCGTGTTGTATAGCGGATGCCAGCATCGTCATGATGCAAGATGATGATGCTAAGGGCAAGGATTGTAGCCACAATGCCTGCGAAGAGTATCACGATGAGAGAACTCATACCGCATGCGCAGCAGGCGGTGCAATCATCCTCGCTGCAGCAGTTGTCGCAACAGTCGTCGCAGCAATTGTTGCAGCAACTATCGCAGCAACCGTCGCAACAACCGTCGCTTCTATGTTGCGGCGGTGGTGTCTTGATCCTCGGCCTCTGCATTACCATTGTAGGCGTCCGTGGGCGATATACCCGCTCTTCTTCCGACGAGCCGGTCTGCTGCCCCTGCCGTGGCTTCATGGGTTTCGTTGGTCGATGTTCGGCATTCTGAGCAGGGTGGTGCTCGCAGCCAGGCTCGAAGCTGTCCCCACAGTCTGAATACCAGTGATCGATATGGTAGAGACGCGGATCCCGTGTCTGGTCCGTCACACGCGATGCAAGCTGTGCGGCGGCTAGCTCGGAGAATTCATTGGGACCAGAGCCTGCGAGGTGGGCATTCCAGGCAATCCAATGGTTAGAGAAGCGTCGGATGGAGGATTTGACCGGGGCGTCTCTTTCGATGTCTGCCCAGGGCACGAAAGGAGCCAGGGCAACATTTTGGATGAACTGCGAAAGAGCATATTTTTCGAAGGCGGGGGCATCGAGTTCAGAGGCTAGGATACAGGCTGCGCTGGCCAGAGAGACCCAGGGCTCTACGGCGGGCCTATCTGGGTCGAAGGAGATGGGCGTAGGCTGGGCCACGAGCCAGTCGACGAAGAGGGAGAAGACAGCGGGGTTCGCGGCGACAGTGATGGGGTCTGAAGGACTATGACTCGAATCGCATAGCGATGTGATGTGCCCCGAATACTGGCAGATTACGACTCTGGAGACGTTGAAGATGCTTGACGAAGAGCCTGTTCCAACATGGATGGAGAGAGTGTCGGTGTCCGAAGGTGCGTCAGACGACAGACTATATGCCTAACTTAGCAGCGTTCTCACTATGAGGAGAGGGGATTGACGAGAAATGGGCAGGGCAAGGCAAGCTTACAGTGGTTGACGGTCATCGTCAGTCGTCTCATCGATGCTTCGCGCCGTGTGTGTGTGTGGATGGCCAGCCTGGTGCTCGATGTCATTGCTCCGCGCCTGGCGACCGTGATGCGACGTGAATGTTCCGTACATATGGAATGGAATAACGTGCGTGTGCGTGGTGAATCATGGGGATGGTACACATAGATCTTCCGTCGTGGAAATATCTACGATCTGTGTTCCTGAGTCGGCATGCACATGCTACCACATACTGAGGATGAGGAGTGGAGGTGCAACTTGCACCCCTCGGCCGGCTCGGCTTGCCGATTTACATAATTCCTTTCTGCGGCTGGCAAGCCTATTTTCTGCATCTGGTTGCTGCATGACAGTGGCTGGCTGGCCCGTCTGTGTTGGGTCAAGCGACCGTGGGGGCGGGGTGCTTTACCTCCGTACGAAGCACAAACTCCGTACAGAGTGCGGACATCTACAATTGGACACCGGTTCCTGGCTGTATAAGAGGCGTAACTTTAAGGCTTTTTATCCTGGATTTTGCGGCTGTTGCTCTTGATAGTCTAACGCCATCACGCAAATTTCTTATACCTCCATAGCAACACTCCAGCAACATACAGATCCATATCCAGGTTGCAGGTGCGCTCATGCACTCTCATCACTCACAAAACGCCCGCATCCCGCAACCACCCACACGACGAACAACATTCCCAATCAGCATAATATGGCTAGTCTTCTTGGAGAGCCCGAAACCAGGCCGCCGTGACTGCGTACAATCCACACAACCCCGACATGCCGACCAGCCTGCTCATCATTCGTATCACATCCTCAACAGCACAGCTCAGCTCAGCCCAGCTCAGCCCTTCGGTATGACAAAATCGCCGATGCTATTACTGATGCTGCATAGCTGCCCGATGTGCATCTATGCCGCTTCATCCGGAAAGATCCGTTCCTGTGGAATTGCCTCATATTGTCCCGTAATTGCTTGGCGCATCTCAGCCTCATTTATTGGTCGGTGTAGTCGACGATGTAGGGCTTGTTTCATATAACGCTAGCACTCTTAATTGGATTCATATTAGGAGATATAGAAGGATAGCGCATAAGTATAATGCCGTGTTTTGTACGGTATCTTGCGTAGCAGTTGGTTGTCGATTTATGCCCTTGCGTTGGGTTACCGTCCTCAATAAACAATGGCTTTGCAGAAGGACGTAGTTGATGGGTAACAGCTGCAAAAGCTTGGAGGATCCCTTGAATGTACGGTTGTAATAACTGCGTAAGGTAGTTGACTTGTTTGAATGCGTCATTCCTGCCAGTGCCTTTCGATAAAGATCAATAAGCTCTTCTGGCCATAACCAATTGCTCCACACGCGTGGACAGGTGTCGTATGGCTACGTTGAGGCTAGTGCTGAATGCACGAGATCAGGTGGTGGGGGCGTATTTAGAGGCATGTTAGGCACGTTGTGTGCTGAGGTGCCGATTTTTGGAGTCAAAAAATCAGGGGTCGAAAGTGCCCTCCCTGTGCGCACAGGCCTATGAAAGCTAGCTCGTCCGTCTTGGAGCTCCAAAACCATACCAAAATTGTTTTTCTAAAAAGCTCTCTTGGTCGATAATTGCTTCACATTCAGAACATTTCTATCTTTCGGTCTGGAACCACAATCTTGACCATGAACCCTCTCCAGCGACCCGCTCTCGGTCAAATTGCTCGAATTGGGACCTTGTATGATGCAAGGAACGATGCCTTCTTACCACTCTCGCTCTTCACGGAGAAGCTACGGCCGGAGGCTATATCCCTTGACCCCCAGCAGAAAGATGTGCGGCTCAACTTTGCGGACTCGCACAAGGAGAGGTTTGCCATGATGGGTATTGAGCCTGAGTTGGGAGCCAGCATCCTCGCAGGACTTGTCAAGCCAGGAGGCTCCGGAGCCTATCTGGATGAGATCCGACAAACCAACCAGATGCTGCAAGCTGTGGTTCAGCACAAGGTCATCACCACCCAAGAGAAACTCGAGTTCGGAAACCGCCAGGTTAGGGACTGCATTGACTCTATGGCTCTTCAGAGCCCAGGAGCTACCCATGTTGTGATAGGCATTGATTGGGGAGCTCAAACCATCTTCAATGTTCGGCATTGGCTGAACTCTGTCGAAGCACTTGAAATCGAGCGTGACTTCCCAGCGGAGATGAAGAAGCTCAGTACCGCCATTAGCGAAGCTTCAGGAGGAACTCACGCCAGTCCCAATTCGTTCAAACAGGATAGCCTTTCCCTGGAGATAACAGCCTACAGCGACAGTCTGGGCCAGGGCGGAATTGTGATGCAGGATCTCCAGGAAGCGCTTAGGTTCATCGATCTTATTCCCTTGCAAATCAGCCAGGAGAACAACGCCAAAGGATGGCCAGTGTCATATACCCTATTCCCGATTGGCACACTTTCTCTCATCTTCGGGTTTCATGTCAACATTGAGAAGCCTTGGGCACCCACGGATCCCGTGCATCTGCACAGTTTCGTAGACTTGTTCGACGAACTTCACTCTTATCAGAACCAGCTCCAGCTTTATCTCTCCTCCATATCCAAGCACAAGCGATACCTGGCAGAAGATCATATCCAAGAAGTTGAGAACTGCGTTCGCGATCTAGCTAAATCGCAAGAGAAATTGAAGAAGCAATATGCGAAACTTCTTCTGGAAATTCGCCGCGGTGAGACAAGCCCTCTTGCACTCCAAGAGCTCCAACGACAGGTCCTTGCCGATAACGCGCCTACCGAAAGAATCGCAGCTGTGGCAGACATACAGCTTGAAAAGCTAGATTTCATCAGCACGGCCGTGACAAGAGGTGTCACATACGTCGGTTACAATGGTGTCAATTTAAACTCGATCATTTCACGGAAATCCGACCAGGACATATGCGTGCTGTTTTTCAACTCGGCTGCTATTCAAGACCGAGAGTCTTGGGATGCAAACAGAAGCTTTCTTTTAGAGCTGCTCGAACAGCGGGAAGCAGTCGACTCCATTGTCATTGCTGACTGCGATGCGACAGCACGGAATTTATCGAAGGCCCAGATATGCCGCTACCAGAAGGGCCAAGAGACGGTGAAGGATCTTGTCGCTCATCAAGACTTCTTGGCCACCGAGTGCTTTGCAAAGTTCGCCGACGGTTCACTCGAGGTCAAGAATGTCCTAAAACCCTTGGACCGAAGACCGCTTAAAATTGCATGCCCTGGGAGCGATTGCAACTCAGAAAAGGTGTGTGATTGGAAGTGCTCGCGTTGTTTCGAACCCCTGGAGTATGGCTATACCGATCAGTATGTGCATTGTGGTTGTGGAAGAAGCCTGTACAGCAATTTTGAGTTCAAGTGCAACAGTGAGCGTCACGGAATCTACTATAAGACATACGATCAGAACAAGTTGTTCTCCGCTCTCAAGAACCTCGCGGAGCCAAATTGTCTAAATATCCTGATTCTTGGGGAGACGGGGGTGGGCAAGTCGACCTTCATTAACGCCTTTGTAAATTATCTGTCTTTCGAGTCCCTAGACGACGCGAAAGCCGAGGAGCTGAACTGGGTCATTCCTTGTTCTTTTTCGATACAGAACTTGGACAGGTCCGGTGGCACCAGAGAAATCGAGGAGTTTGATATCAAGGTTGGACAGAGTGACGGTGAGCATGACGGCAGCAAGGGCCTATCGGCGACACAACAAACGACAGTGTACCCAGTTACCGTTGGCTCGTACACCATTCGATTAATCGATACGCCTGGGATCGGTGATACACGCGGTATATCGTACGATAAAAAGAATATGGCCGACCTTCTATCGACGCTCAGCGGCTACGAAAACTTGCACGGAATTCTCATCTTGCTCAAATCAAACAACTCCCGGTTGACGGTTACGTTCAACTTCTGCATGAAGGAGTTACTCACGCATTTGCATCGCAGTGCCGCAGTCAACATGGCCTTTGGATTCACAAACACGAGGATCTCGAACTACGCACCAGGAGACACTTTTGGTCCACTCAGCGCATTACTTGCTGATCATTCCGAGATTGGCCTTTCATTGACGTCTAAGACGGCTTATTGTTTCGATTCCGAAAGCTTCCGTTATCTGGCAGCCCTCAAAAACAACGTTCGCATGGGCAACGAAGAGGATTTTCGCCGCAGTTGGAAGCACTCTAGAGATGAAGCATTGCGGTTACTGGACCACTTCAAAACAGTACCACCTCATCCTGTCAAGAGCACAGTCAGCTTGAATGGTACTCGACAATTGGTTTTGGAGCTCACAAAGCCCATGGCGGAGATATCGCAGATCATTCGGACTAATATTGCCATGTGTGAAGACAGGATGCTAGAGTTGAAAGACACTCGAGTATCGGGTGACAACCTTCGCAAGCGTCTTCATCTAGATAAAGTACAACTCAAGTCGCAAAAGCTCGCGAAACCGCGCACAGTCTGCACCGACGTTTCTTGCGTTGATTACAAGGATAATGGCAAAGGGGAAAATACGGTTGTTACGGTCTACAAAACGCACTGCCACCCCGAGTGTTACCTCACAGACGTAAAAGCCGACGAAATCGCCCACCCCGGGCTTATTCACTGTACAGCGTTTACCGGTTCGACATGTACCATTTGCAAGCATCAGTGGCAAAAACATCTCCATGTCCTTTACGAGCTTGAAGAGTACATGGCCACTGTGATGGACACGGAGGTCGAGCGACAGTTGGCGATGAATGCAAACGACGTCATGTTGAGACAGACAGCGGTGAGGGAGTTGAACGAGCGACTCAAGGAATACAGGAGCGAACATGGTCAAATCCAAGAGGCTGCGGCCAAGTTTGGCTTATTCCTCAAGAAATATTCCATCACTCCATATAACGATGCAACCCTGGCATATATTGACGTTCTAATACGAGATGAAGAGGAGAAGATCCAGGCTGGAGGAAACGATGTGAGACTTCATGCCCTTCAAGAAGATCGAACACAACACATGGAACTTGTTGAAGTCCTCACCAAGAACATGGGAAATGACTCCGACCTCCATGACCTGAATGAGAAGCATGTCGAGCAACTGGTCACCGATCTCTACGGTCTAAAGCACTTCGGTGAGAACCTTAAGACTGTTAAGACCACGATCTCCTCTGCGCATCAAGCGACCTACCGGGAGAAGCCTTATCGAATCCATCACAAGAGCTCTGCAAGATGGAGTGCTTTCGACTGGTTCGGATACTCTGATATATCAACGCCACGAGGAGCCCCAGAACATGTGCACCCAAAGCGAGGAGAGAAGAAGCACACGCCCACACCAAATGCTGAAGATTCACGCAAACCGAGATCTAGTGGCAAGCTTGGAATTAGCCATTCAATGCCATTCAAATTTTTGATGCGCAATGCGCCATCAATATCATCTACGCAACTGAAATAAACTGGACCTCAGAACTTTCCGTCTCAACTGCTTCTGTCTCAATTTCCGGTTGTTCCTCCAAGTCTTCCACCACTTCGTTCCAAGGAAGGTCCATCTCAAGCTCAGGCAATCCTTCATCATCCACTCCCAGATCATCAACTTTTCCAGTAGAGTCGTCTCCATACGTTCTGTCTGCATCAACGGCTGGTCCTCGGTCACGAAAAACTGGTGCTGACCAACCAAGCACATCCCTTTTCCGTTTTCGTATGATCTTATACTCCACAGCGAACACCTGGCTATCTTCACTTTCCCTTTCCTGCTCTCTGGTATGACTAGTTGCTTTCTTCCCAGACAAAGATAGATCTCCAATCGACGGCAAAGGCAGCGTGGCGCCTGATGTTGCAGCAGCGGCTGCTGCTGAACCGATAGGAGCCTTCCCGGAAATCTCCAAACTCCGCTTTTGAGTCGAGCTTTCAGACTGGATCGCATCTCGCCATACCAGAAGACCAGTAACCATGAACAAGGGCTTGTTGATTTTGCAATTGGTCTTTATCCACTCGCTAATAGTCTTATCGCTCAAAAGTCTGCCGTACACCTCAGGCTGATGACGGAGCTCCATGGCAAGAACTTCGCTATTCTTGAGCGAGAAACTTTGTTCGCCATCCAGCTCCGCTTTACCACCTCCGACCCCTGAAAGCTGGAGCTCGATTGACCCGGTATCAGATTTCTTGAAGACGGAGTTTGCTTTCAACCATTTTGTTTCTGTTGGTGGACCAACGTGAAAGCCAGTTGGGTCTTCTGGGCAATAGCCAGAACCAAGCGGTTGGGCAAAGTTGCGAACGATACGTCCAAGCATTCTTGGGGCTTCTTCGCCGGTTGGGAGGACGGGGCCTCGAAGGCGGAAGAAGACAGGGTCGTTGTCTAGAATAGACGCCATTTTTGATATTTAGACGATTGGCTTTGAATGGCAGATATGCTTCAAATAAAAGTTGAATCTTGACTGAATGCCAATTTCAGAAAACAGCGCTTTGCTGGAAAGCTTAAATCGGAGCAGCTGAAAAGCAGAGCTTTCTCTGTAGTTGATGCGGCCCTTAATGCCCGACGACTAGTTCATTAGATCCGGAGCAAGCCACACAGCAAGGGTCTTTGCTGACTGCATGCGGGAATTTTTGGGCGTTCATGCACGGAGCTGTGAAGGTGACGTGGCATGCAAGCCTTCACTAATGTGGAACCGAGTCCTGGTTCCTAAACTCTGGTTCTGGAAATTTTAGGCTCACCCACTTTCTGACATCGACTACACCTCGAGAGCCGCCTACCGGAGAACCTGGAGAGTGCCCCTTTTGACTAGACAATGGGGCCACGCCAATAGGATCTGATGGCACAGTGTTAAGACAGGTCTGTGCTCGTTTAGGGGCTGCAAACCTCCCATGCAGGGCTTGATGAAAAGCTCTGTAAACCAGATTCCATATTATTGGCGATCCTAGCGTCTTGGTTGTCTTAAAAGCTTCATACGATAGAATCCCTCTTCATCAGACATACATACGGAATCAAGATGCACCAAGTAGTAGTGACACCGTTATCCTGTAACACTCTCCGCTTAGCATTCGGAAATGTCACGCATCAAGTAGAGCTACCAATACTCTGTAATGACGATGACCACCGCATTTTACGATGGTATTTCGAAGATTATGTTGAGAAGGACCCCTTCCAGAAATCGAAAGCTGAGGAGGCCAAAGCAATGATCGAAATATACGGGCAAAAGCTAGTCCAAGCTCTCCAACTCTCCCGTCTTGATATCAAAGGTGGAGATATTCAGTTCGATATAATGGCGGGAGATATGGATGACATATTTTGGGAGACCCTTGAGCAGATGAACCATTGGCCTTCATCCATCGCAACGACGACCGTCCTCGTTACAAGACGAGTAGACTGCACTATTCCTTCAACACTTGCACCTCGAGAGCCAACCTGTCAGAAATGCATCAACATTCTGGTCGTCATTTCTCGGCCACAGATGGATCGAGATATTCCCCACCGATTTGTATCATCAACCATCATCCACGTTGCCGAGCTGGCAAAGGGAAGAGCACGAGTTGAAATAGTCCGGCCCGGTACTTTTGAAGCTTTTGTCCAACATCTTGACTCTCACCCCAAAGGCTATTTCGACATTGTGCACTTCGACATGCACGGGAATGCAAACAAGAGCAGGTAAGTTCCAAATCCCTAGTCGCTACGTCGCTCATGCTGATTTCTTTCAAGGGCTACATTGTCGTTCCTCCGAATGTCACAAACAGGGCAGATTGCATCTGATCCTAGATCAGCACGTGAGGTCTCCGATGTTCTCGTCAAGTACGAGGTGCGGCAAGCGGTCTTCAACGCGTGTCAGTCCGCCTCAGTCAAAGGTGGCCCAGACTCCAACATCGCAATGTCAATGGTGCGATACGGCGTCCTAGCTGTCGTAGCCATGGCATACAAGATAGCATCTTCTGCGGTGGACCAGTTTGTTCGGAGACTATACACAGCAATCCTTCTTGATGGCATGAGCGTTCCCGAGGCCGCGATGGCGTCACGGACAGCGATGCTGAGCAACCCAAACAAGCAGACCAGGTTCGGGACTAGTATTGCCGTGTATGATCACGTTGTTCTGCGCTGTTATCTTCGGAGGCTGTATGCCGCCTCTCCCTTACTCGAAACCGGAACTGAATGGAGTAACCATAAAAGCGATATCCCACCTAACTCTTCGCAAGACATAATTGGGAGGGAAAACGACATCTTGCTGTTGGAGACCAAACTTCTCATGGACTCTAACGTTGGGCTCTTGTGGGGAGACCCAGGCACTGGCAAAACAGCTACCCTCAGCAGCGTGGGCAAGTGGTGGCGCAAGACTCACCTCATTGAAAGGAGCGCTTACTTTGATCTGGAAGCGGGGGATGTTGGGCGCGAAGCAACAGACATGTCTCAGATTCAAGAAATCCTAGCCGAATCTCTTCTTGGTAGCAAGGACAAAGCCGATGAAGTCATCCCTTACCTGGCAACCCACCGAAGTATTATTGTTCTCGATAACCTCGATGCGTGGAAAATGCCTGAGGGATCGTCAAAAGCAAAGCAGAGAACGCTTCTTAAGGACTTCCTGTCGCGGATCCACAAAAGCCGGAGTTTCTTCATCATCATCTCCCGCCACTCGGAAGCTTGGCTGGAAAGAATCGCAGCGAAAGGGAAGCGGTCTTTTTCACACCACTTAGATGGTTTGACAACGAATCGAGGCATGGGACTTTTTGTTCAACTACTTACCGATGCTGGAATGCGACGATTCACTGTTCAGACGGGGCAATCAAAATACCTTGAGGCAATTGTCAAGCTTGTTGATGGCAATCCTTTGGCACTGAAGCTGCTTGCCGGTGATTTCCATTCCAAGAAAGTCGACATCAAGGAATATTTCCATGGTCTTCTTGCAGGTGATCCAGTCGAACTCTCTGAAAAGGGTAGAGGATTGCACGACTTTCGAAGTGTCACAAAATTTCAACAATATGTTTCGTTATTCCGCGAAGAGGCTTTGGAGATTATTACTTCAGACTTCATACCAAGTGGAAGCTCTGGGAACGAAGTGCGTGACCCACCCAGGCTACCACCAATCTCTCCATCCGTTTTGGGTATTTTCTGGACTGCCATACCGACGGAGGACATCTGGAGATATTTTATGTTACTAGCCCTCATCACTATGCTGGATAAAAACTCTCTGCCATTTCTTCGGCCCATGCTACAGGCCCGTGGGATTAAGCTTCCATCATCCGGGAATTTGGAAGCTGCAAAGATAGCATTTATGTTTATGCAGCAACAAGTTCTGGACACGATGAAAGGTCCAATGTTCGAACACTGGGAATCTCTGCGTGAAAGCTTGTTGCAGGCCATGAAAAACATGGATTTTTTAACTCTGCCCAACTTACGGAACCCCAATACGCCCAAGAAATCTTTCTATCACATCAGCCCAATTCTTACGATTGTCGCGCGTTCACAACCCGAGTATGTCGTCTCTGTTTCGACTCTACGAGAAGCTCTGTTCTATTTTCAAAACTGCTCGGCATTGGAGTTTCCCCACTCGAGGCACTACTGGAGTCCTCAATGGAGCGAACCACGAAGGGAAATTGGCCTTTCGTTCTACAACTACTACGCTGCAGCTCTAGCCGCACTGCATAAAGAGCCTGGAGATTTGATGATTGAATCGACCATAGTAGTCCTCCTTTCGATCCTCAGCAAAGGAGTCTTTGTCGATAAAGGCCGTTACGAGTTGTTGTCGCTCGTGTTCGAGGAGATTCTGGTCAGAGGGATTGTGCTCTTAGACTACCCTCCCGAGATAAGCGAGTCTAATATCACCTTATATTTGTCGCTCCAGAACTGTTCTCCTCACTCATCGTCGCCCGAGACCCCTGAGTCCTTCGCAAAGACGGCTAGGACGGTGCTGAAAGTAGCTATCGCCAACCAAATCTTGGCGGTGATAGGTGGTATTAAAGGGGGAACTTTTGACTCCGAGAAGCCAGATTTAGATGGAATACTCGAGAAAGTGCGACCGCATATTGAGGGAATACTCGCGGAGCTCGACTCCTACAGCAACGAAAAGGTGTATGGTCACATGAGGATGACACTAGAGTATGCGTGGAACATGCTCAGTCTCAAATGTGACAACATTGATGACTGGTGGCAGGCTCGGCAGGACTACGTTACATGGGCTTCCAGAGTTCAAGGTCAAAGATTCCCAGAAAAGCAACACTCGCCCATGGACATTCCCCGCTCGGTCAACAGCATGGCAATCCCGCTCGCCCCCGTGATGGACGTGAAACTCGAAGTAGAACGCCTGCTCAAGTCGAAGCCGCCGAAGACTACTGAAGCTAGGCAAATCGTCCAGATGGCCCTTGAAGCAGAGCTTAGCACGGGTTCAAACCAAGTCGATAGCAAGGCTCACCTTCTGCTCTTGTTAGCAAACATCGACAAGGAAGACGAACACTGGGAAGATGCCATTGCCAACACGAACATGGCTTACGACCTCGAGGATTCACTTCCCCGACGAATTAGCACCGAGACGAGGATCGATCGGGAGAGAAATCTGGTCATACTCTATGACAAGGCCACCGATGTCGATACAACGACACATCTCGTGAAAAGGCTCCTGAGACGTGCAAACCAGTTGCATTTCTCCAACCCTGCCCTAGAAATCGAAGCTCTACTAGCAGCTGCCAAGGTATCTCTCACACAACGCGTAGACTGGGAGTTCTCAGCAATCTATCTCCTCTCTCGCGTCATCGTGACCTACCATCGCGCCGTTTACAATAGCAGCGAAGTATTACATACTGGCAACGGCAACAAGTTACCATATCTTCATAAAATCATGAAGATCACCAATAGCACCAAGCCGCAGTGGGTTCTCGGGCCCGAGAGCCAACGTCCACAGTCTGTCGCGATCTACTTCCTCTCTACCGTGTTCGGACAGTTCATCTTTAACATCCTGAATCTCCGCAGATTGCAGCGCTCACCAATCTTCAGGCAAACCTTTGGTAATATTAACCCTGTCACTCCACAGGAGCTCCAGGCCACACAACTCCGCCTGACTATGCTCTCCATGAAGCAACCAGACTGGGCTGACCGCGCGATGGATTCTTTACGCAACGCTGATAGTGGAGCGTCCAAGGAGGAAATGTTCTCCTTGGAGACCGAGATCATGTTCGAGCTAGCAACACGAATTTTCGGGGACTCCAATCAGGACCCGGGCTCGAAGCACTTTGCAGGCATCGACTTTAAGAAGCAGCGGGAGTGGTTTACGTTCTTTTATAACTGTGGCGAGAAATGGCTGTCCGGGGTTGGAGAGGGGCGTTGTTTTGCGAAGGCACCGTGGATGCCGGTAACTTCGTGGGGGACAGTTGGCGGGGATGGCACCGTTCCGGGGGTGATGGCGGTGCCAAATGAGTATCAGTGTCCGACGAGTATAATGATGAAGTTGGCGGGATATGATCTTACGAATTAAAGCGAAGTATATATATAAACATTGGCCTTTGTTTCAAGTAGACTACAAAATTTATTTTCCCGAGAAATATATTATTTGGGCTAGCGGAAGTTTTTCTAGTACATATTATCTCCATTTGTAATTTTATATATTTTTGAAAAAATATATATATATATATTATTATTAAATCTAATTAATATAAAAAAATCAAATAGTTTTTATTTATTATAAAAAGTTAATAATTGGATATAATAAATTAAAAACTCGATTATTGCTAACAATAATATAAAATGCATAGCGACCAGTCCATGCAAGAAACCTTAATAGGGTAGCATTATTTTTATATGGCGGCAAGTTTTTCAGCCTCCTTTTGTTATCTTTATTAAAAACCAAGCAACCCTAGAGCCCGCATATTCTTCAGAGCAATGGCACTTGATCGATCGAACCCAACCTAGAAATTATATTATTAGCTAGTTTCAAGCAGTCTTACCGACGAGTCAAATTTCTGCGATAAGGATGCGGATTTGGAGCTGAGGAAGTTCGAACGACCGAATAGAGGCTTCTACAGCCTTATCCACAACCTTTTCATGCAAGGCGATGCATGTTGCTAAGTCTGTCCGATTTTCCGCCCCCCCCCAAGAAAAATTAGACCACTACCCGTATCAATGATTGTCGTGCGTAGCGTGGCTGAAAAGGCTTGAGCTGAAGCTTCACGTAGCCCGCATTTCCTCATCTTCTGACTCCTCCCCCATATCTGTCTTCAAAATCATTATAACACAAACAAGCCATAACTATTTCAAAGAAAATTAGTGTAACGTACATGAAATGCCGATAGGATATGATTGGGAGAATTTTGTAGGGCGACCCATTGCAGAAGCATAGAGGTGGCATGGTATGAGGCTTTCGGGCAACGAATTCATCGTTCATACACCAATTAGTACCGCTCCTATGCGTTGCCTAAGCGGAAATTGAGGGATATGATCTGAAACCATTCATAAGCACAAGGTCATACGGAATCTGTGCTGTTGATATACTGGGTAAAGATTTTTGATCCAGCAGTTGGCGGAATATTTAAAAGTCTTACCATTCATCAACTGAGATCGCAGCCACTGGAAGTCTCTTATTTGTGCTCAGTAATCCAACCATCGAATGCGATACCAACTAACCTTCAGCAGGACGTTTCATCCCCCTCTCCAAGATGGCAGATATCGAAAAGACAGTCGCACCAGCAGCGCAGGAAGAGATTATTGGAGAGTCAACCTCGTCATCCAACACCGAGAAAGGGGTTTTCTTCCCATGGTTGGAAGACAAAGAACGCAAACACTTGTCCATCCGGGTCTTGAGAATATTTCCACTCTGGGGGGCTTTCGGCCTTGTAGGATCTTTTTCGACAATTGTCCTATCATGGATGGTTTTATTCTGCTTCCAGATCGCAAGGTCGTTAACGACGAACACCTTAAATACCTCCCCAAACCAGCAGTCTGGCTCTCTGTCATACTATCCATGAACGCAATACTTGTCCACATTGCTGTGACGCAAGGCATAGCTATTTCTTGGTGGTATCGAGCCTCGAGAAAACAAGCGACGATTGAAGACCTACACAACATTTGGGCTGTTGGATCCAATCGTTTTTATGCCGTTACGTCAACGAAGGCCTTTAACTACGTTGCGCTTGCCGCTATATTTGTTGCGATCCTGCCGATCGATGGTATTCTTCTTCAGAACGCAGTGTCTTCTACTCTTACCTATAGGAGCTCGACACCTCTCTCAACGCCCTTTTGGGTTGCAGACTCTTTCCCACACGGATTTTCTGCGGCTCTCAATCCAGATGGTACCGTGAGCACACTCACACCAATCTTTCAAGGCTTGATTCCTTCTGTAATCGGTAGTGGTCAAGGCGTATACTCCTATGTCTCTATTCCAGGTGGGGAGGGCCACGAATATGTCGAACTCAATGGGACTTTCAATGTGGTTGGGTTCACCCAGACATGTAATAACTATACTATTCCATACGATCTCCCACTAAACAACCACACATCCACCGAAACCGTGCCAGACTCGACCATGTTTTCAGTTGACATTCTCTGGAACTTCGCAAACCCAAACACAATCTCTGTCAATACTCTTCACAAACCCGACAGTGCTTGTGTTGGCCAGTTTACTGTCACCAACTGCTCACTTGATATGGCGTCGGTTAAAGAACCCTTGGTAGCAAGCAATCAGTCAGCGTACTACTGGTACTGGACTATGCAAAACCAACCACCGTCCTCTCTTCCATCTGGCTCAGTCAATTACCTTTTCCCCCGTGTCGATAATACCACGGCGACTGTCTTTGGTGGCCTTGCAAAGGCACTGAATTCCTACTACGAGTCCTCCGCGATCCTACACGCGAATACTACTGGCACTTCATTTAGCATCAACGGTATATATTGTTAGACTTTCGAGTGGTTTTAGTGCTGAGTAAGCACTGCAATGGATATAATGTCCCCGCACCTAGCTAGATCTCATCACCTTAATCAACGAAACCAAACCATCAAAACCATCGAATATATCACTCAAATTGACAGGTTATAAGCCCGGAAAGTGCTTATTAAAACAGTCGTATCATTTTATCCTAGAATATCAATTCTATTCGCTATGGCGACTCTAGTAGTTTCAATTGGTGCTATAGTACCTATTTTTATAGTATTTTACTACGTTTACAAGTAAAGTAAAATTGAAATTCTCACAAGGAATAACTCTCCTCGATTTAAAAACTTTTGCCTAGTCGCTTTTACTAGTATCCATACTATTAAACTAGTTAATAGCGAACAATCGAAGTCGGCTTTTTTTACGTTAATCGATCGAATTACGATTTGAGAGAAGAAAGCTCTTAAGATTATTTAAATTATCTCGAATAATATAAATGATAAACTATAAAATAAAATCTTTTTATTAGTTTTTTTTAAAAATATTAAAAGAATTTAAAACGAATTTAAAAAATATAATAAAATTATTAATTTTATTTAAGTATTTATTTAATAAACGAACTTCGAACAAAAGAAATTCGATATTTTTAAAAGGATTAAAAAGTTCGTAAATCGTTTTGAATTTTACAAACTTTAATTTGTAACGATTAAAAAATTAATTATTAATAATAAGATTTTAAATCGAATTATAATAACTATTTTTAAAAATAGTAATTACGAAAGTACGAAATATTATATTTTTCGTTTATTAAAAGTCGAACGTATACTCGATAAAACGATTATTATATTATAAGTTTATAATAAAAAAAAGATTATAATAATTACAAATTACACTCGTAAAAAAATAATAATAATATAATAGTAAATAATCTCGTAATAATAAACAAATTAAAAAAAAAAAACGAAAAATTAATCGTAATAATTATAATAATAATAATAATAAATACTATAAAAAAAAAGTAATTATTAAAAATTTAAATTATTAATATTTCGTTTTATAAAATTTAAAAATTATTGAAACGATAATAATAATAATAACGAAAAATTCGTTAATTATAATAAATTTAATTCAAATTAATATAATTAATATATATATTATAAATATTATAAAATTAAATATAAAATAAAACGAAAAAATTAAAAAAACTTTAAATAAATAAAAATTATAATAATTAAATTTATTATTAAAATAAATATAATAATTATAAATAAAATATAATAAAATCTTTTTTTTATTTATTTTATTATATTTATAATATTTTTATTAATAATAATAATATTAATTAAACGAGTTTAAATTTTAATATTTCGAAATATTTTAATAATATATAATTTAATTTCATATATTTAAAAGGTTAATAAATACTAAAAAAAATTATTATAATAAATAATATTATTATAAATACGATTAAATATTAAAATTAAATTTGAATAATTTTTTAAAAAAATTAAAATTTAAAAAAGTTTAATATATATTAAATTTTAAAATAATAAAATATTGATTATATTTAAAAAAAAACGAGTAATTGATATTATAAATAATAAAAATAAAAAAAATAATATTTATAGTTTTTAAAAACTTTAAAAATAATTTTTTTATATTAAATTAATATTAAAATATTAATAATACTATTACGTATTCAACGAATATTATTTCGAATATATTAATAAAAATTCGATTATTAATCGAATTTTTCAAAGTAATAAATCTCGAAAAAATTCTATAAAAATTTATATATTGACGTTTTAATTATATTAATTATAATATACTTCGAAAATTAATCGATATTATAAATATAAAAATATTAAGATTTAAATTATATATTAAATATAAAATATATAAAATTTATATAATAATATTTTTAATAAATTATTTAAATTTTATAAAAAACACTAGTATTTTTTTATAATTATAAACGATATAATGAAATACTTTTAAATTAAACTTTTAAAAAATAAAAATATAAAAAAAATTTAATTTTATATTCGAAAAATTTATAAAATTATTAAAAAAAATACCAAAAAAAAAAATTTATTTATTTTAAATATAATAATAAATCGAACGAATTCAAATTTTTTTTTTAAAAATAATTTAAAATACTATTTAATTCTTTTAAATATAAATATTTATTAAATAATATTATTAAACGAACAATATAAACTATAAATAATATTATTAAATTTTTATTAATTTTTTAAAATTATATTATAAAATATTAATAAACGTATTTTTATAATTAATTTCGAAATTTGAATTAAAAAATTAAAAAAAAATTAATTTTTTTAATATTATAAAAATTTTTAATTATTTTTAAATATTAAATTAATATTAAAAAATTTAAAAACTAATTAAATAAATAAATTTTTAAAATTAAAAAAAAATATTTTCGTAAATATTATTAAAAATAATATTTATAAATTATTAAATTATAAAATATTAAAAAAAATTCTTTTAATTAATATTAAATTCTATAAATACAAAATTTTAAAACTTTTTATTTTTTAAAAATTCAAATATATTATAATAAATTTATTTTTTATTAATAATAAAATAATTAATAATATTAAAATACGTATTAATAAAAATAATAATATTAAAATAAATATTTATAAAATTGAAATTGAAATAAATTTAAAATTAATAATCGAATAAAATTTTAATATTTAAAATTCTAATTAAATTTAAAAATAATATTTATTTCAAATATTAAAAATTAATAATCGAACGTTTAAAAAAATTTAAAAAGTTTTAAATACTATTTATTTAAATAAATTTTTTTTTTTTTAAATATATTTAACGTTTTATTCGAGTTTTTAATCGTTAATAAAATTTTAAAAAAAACGTTTTTAATTAAATAAAAATAATCGTTATTAAACTCGAAATTTTTTAAAAAATAAATATTTATAAAATTATTATAAAAAAAATTATTAAATAATAAAAAGATTATTTTAAATAAATAAATATTAAAAAAAAAATTTAATATTCGTAATAAATTAATTCAATATAAAATTAAAATTATTATTAAAAAATTCGAATAAATTTATAATATTAATTATTTTAAAACGTTTATTTTTATTATAAAATATACAATTCTATAAATATTTTTAATATATCAAATTTTTTTTTATATATTAATTGATTATTAATAGTATTAGCGATTTGTTAATAGTGCGTACTACGTAGTAAATGTATATTCAAATCTTTGGCGTTCAATTAAAAAATCGATTGTCAATTGATAAGTAAATTTCAATCTATAAAAATATTAAAACTTTCGACTTTCGAGTAATTATAAACGATTGCGCGCGATTTTTATGTAATTACATTTAATCAATTGAATCGTTTATTAAATATTTCAATTTAAACTCTTAATATCGATTAATTACAACGTTTGTTCGTATATATAATTAGTATTTTCTACGCGTATAAACTTTGTTTAAATCGATCGATTTTATAATTAGATTTTAAATAGCGTTAATATTTTCGATTTTTATTTTTATTAATTGTTTTGATATTTTCAATAATTAGTCGAATAAAGCGCGATTATTAATTTGTAAATAAGTTTTAATAAAAAACATTAAAATTCTCGTAGTTTTTAATTTTATAATTTAATATTTCAATGTGTATTTTATAAATTTATTTGAAACTTTTATAATAAACTAAATAAATACT
The DNA here is from genome assembly GCA_014904845.1 of Acephala macrosclerotiorum. Taxonomy (NCBI): domain Eukaryota; kingdom Fungi; phylum Ascomycota; class Leotiomycetes; order Helotiales; family Mollisiaceae; genus Acephala; species Acephala macrosclerotiorum. The sequence goes on from MU119415.1 coordinate 96,478, forward strand.
ATAAATTATAAATTTCAAATATTTAAATATTTAATTTTAAACTAGTATTATTAATAATATTTTAATATTATTGATATCGAGTTAACGTTATTAGTACTAGATCAAAATAATCGATAGTATTAGTAATCGATTAAACTATTATTAGTAAACTAATAATATTATTAACGTACGTGTTTTTCGATAAAACGATTAATAAAAAATATTTTTTTCAATGTATTTATTATAAAATATAATTTAAAAATAAATTATATTAATATAAATTTAATGTTTTTAAATTTTTTTTTTAAAAATAAAAATTTATATAAAGATTTTTAAAAATTTTTATAAATTTTATTTTAAATTTAAAAGTAAAAATATTTATTTTTTATTTAAAAAATTATTTTATAAATTCAAATAAATTTTTCGAATATAATTCGATAAAATTAAATAATATTTCGAAAAATTAAAATTTATAGTATTTAAAATTAATTTTAATTTTTTTATAAAAAAAAAATTTATATTTTTTTATTTATTAATAATATATTAATTAATAAAAATAAAATAAATACGAATATTATTAAAATCAAAATTAAAAAACGTTAAAAAAATAAAAATTTATATTTTATTATTATATTTATAAAATTTCAAATCGAAAAAAATCGCGAAAATCGTATTTTTATAATTTATTAAAAAAAATATACAAATAAATTATTATTACAATTTAATTTCAAATACTCGAATTAAATAAATTTATTATTTTTATAAATAAATTATTAATATTACGATTTATTTAATTAATTATACGAAATTAAATATTAATTATTATATTAATCAATTTATTAAATTTATATTTAATATATATTATAAAAAAATTCAATCGTAAATTAATTCGTTTTAATTAATAAATTAAATTTATTCGAAATAATTTGTAATTTGTAAATTAATCAATTAATTAATCAAAGTAAAAATAGAAAAAATTATTAATTAATTTATAGTAAATAAAAACTTTTTATATATTAGAAAATACGTAATTAATATTGTTTTAAAATTAATTATTTATAAAGATTTTTGAAAAAAGAGTATATAATTTTATTATAATCGTTTTTTTATATAAT
>MU119416.1:0-96953 GCA_014904845.1 Acephala macrosclerotiorum
TTTTTTAAAAATGTTTATTATATATTAATAATTATTTTATTGATTTAATTCGTAAATTTATTATTTTATATACGTAATATAAAATTTGTTTTATTTTTATTAAAATTAAATCGAAAATTTTTTTTTAATATTTTTTTAATATTTTTTTAATATTTTTTATTATTTTTACGTTTTATATTTTTTTTTTTATTAAAAACGTTATATTTATAATTTCGAAAATTTATTTAAAAAAAAAAAAATTTTATATTAATTTTAAAACGTTTAATAAAACGTTAATCGTTTTTTATATATTGTTAAAATTTTTAAATATCGTTATAATAATTTTAAACGTATAAAAAAAATTTTTAAAAATTAATTATAAAAAAAATATTTTAAATATATATAATATTTTTAATTTATTTAATAATATTTAAATTAAAATCAAATTTTTTTATTTTTTTATTTATTAAATAATGTATTTTACGTTTATTTTTTTATTAAATTAATTTTAATTATTTTTAATATAAATTTCTATAGAAATTCGTTTATATTTTTTATTAATCGTTTTAATAATTATTTTAAAAAAAACATTTTTAAAAAAAAATTATTTAAAAAATCGTAAAATTTTAATATTAAAAATAATAAAATTTTTATATATTATATATTTGTTTTTATTTTTAATATTTTTATAAACGTTTTTAATTATTCGTACGAATTTCGAAATTATTTTAAAGTTTTATTTAATATTTTAAATATTTTTTAAAGTTTATAATTATCGTCGAAAAACGCGTTATATAATAATTATTTTTTTTGAAAAAATATATAAAAAATTAAATTATATAATTATAAAAATATTTAGTATTTAAATAAATAAATACTTTAATATTTAAAATAAAAACGTATTTAAAAATTTTACGATTATTATTTTTATTTTTATTGAATACGATTATAATTTATTAATTTACGTAATAACAAATTAATAAAATCGTTTAAAATTCAAAATTTAATAATATTTAATTAAATTTCAATTTATTTATAAATTTTATATAATTTATATTAATAAAAAACTTTTAATTATAATCGTATATAAATCGAAATTTTAATATTTTTTATTAAATCGATTATATATTAATTCGAAATTATTATATAATTATTTTTATTATTAAATTTTTAATAAATTAATTAAATTACTAAATTTAAATATTTCGATTAAAATTTGATATTTTTCGTTTATAGTTAAAATGACTCGTATTACGTAAATAATACGTAACTTGAAAAAAGTTAATATTAATTTTTAAAACGAACGATTAATTAATATTTAAATATTTTAAATTTTAAATTTTAAATAATTTTATTAAATTTTAATAAAATTAAAAATATTTCAAAATCGCTATTTTTAGTATAAAAAAATAACCAGAATAAAAAAAGAAATAATCGAAATTAAAAACTAAAAACTTATAAACCAACGCACAAACAATATTCGTATTAGTTTTTGAGTCTTTAAAGATAATATTTTATTCCTTGATCGTCTTAGAATAAATACTTGGTTTAAATTCATTGAATTTCATAGAAACCTCTTTTGCGTCTTTTTTGTTATAGTCCAGATACCATATACAGACAGCCTTGAGCCATTCCCGGCATTGAGCATTCGTCCAGGTCCATTGAGGAGTTTTTGAGACGAGTTTTTGGTTGGGATTTGGTGCAGGCTTATTGCGTCTAAGGAATCCGAACAGTGATTTCGATTTCTTGACCGAGTGCGTGCTGTCGGTGGTTTATTCGACGGCTGGGGTTTTGCATGCCTCGGTGTACTCAGGAGGAATAGATATATCCCTTTGATTGCCTATTTTGACCATTGTATAGTTTTGAGTTTCGGGTACTTTCGATGAGTATCGATGTTTCGAGTGCATGTAATGTGTTTCCCCAAGGACGGTGATAGTCGTCGCGGTACATGAACACTGTTGGTGGCAACATTGAAGCTGAAACTCTAGGAGAGATAATTAAGTCACTTGATAATCCATGAGAAGCTAGTGATTTGGGAAGTATTACCGTGTTTCCGTCACGACTTCTAGAAAAGTTCTAGACTTTCTAGTTGATATCTAGCTGTCATAGTATGCACTAGCACCCAGAGTTTACTTCCGACAGTTGTCACACGGATAAGCTGGAACCATTCTAGTCAACTTCTAGCTCCAGTAGGGTATGCTAGTACCCATTTAAAGTAAACCCATGATAGCTATCATCAACCACTTATCATCAATCTTCAAAGACCACATGACGAATTACAGGCTGCTGCTGATATCATAGCCTGCTCAATAGGCTGGGCATGATGTAAACTTCTTTGCTCGAAACACAGATGAACATGCGAAATTCCAGACGAGGTACAACGGGTGATGGTATCGTATTCAAAATTGGATTGCGAAATCCAAGAACTTCCCAGGCGCCAAAACAAATTCACACCCTAGATATCACGGACCAAGATATACAAGAGAAAGGTAACAATGTCCAAGAGTTTGCAGACCGCTTTCCCAAGAGCCTTGCAACAACCAATTCAAGGACGGAACATCCACTCCACAGGGTTAAACACAATCTCAAACTCCACGCTCTCGAAAGGGCCAACAGCAGCATAGATATCGTTAAAACCCTCCAATCCGGTAACAGGAAGATCCTCGACCGCATCACCCTCCTCGTGTAGATTCCAGCTCCCAGCCTTTATTCCATCTCTTGTGAGGAATATCTCGACATCAATGGGTGAAGCAGCTTCCGCTTGTGGAGGACCGTAGGAGGGTGGGGCATTCGGGTATCTTTCTGCAAACGTCATGCCGATGCCCAAAGTCTCTCCAGGCCTGAATGGTTGTGTGAAGTCCTTCCCTCCCCAGCGGTCATTGATATATTTGCTTCCATCATCGCCGTGAACCGCCAAGCATCCGCGGTGCCAGCCAGGGAGCCTGAATGTCGGGTATGGGGCTGCCGCAAACCCCATCGCGAGACTGACTTCCTTCCTGTTTCTCTTCGGAATTCTGACTTCGTAGTATATGGTCTTGCTCCTCCCTGTGCGCGTCGGTGAATGTGCCATGACCGAGTACAGTGGAATTGTAGATGTAATGCAGGAGTCTGGACAGCTTGACTTCGATTTCCCAGCCCAGACACCCGGTCTTGGACGTTCCAATATCCCTTGATAACTTCGAGGCTTTATGACGTTAACCTGTCCTTCAATCACGGCCTCCAGTGCTGCTTCGGGAAAAGTGATGGGTCCTGTCATAGGATTCTGTTCGCACCAAGCTTCGCCTTGCTCTGCTTCTCGTTCGGTGGCATTATTCATCGGGCTTCGTTGGTTGCCTGAGAAGAATGAAGGAGGGGGTGGGAGGAGAGAGGTATCGGGCACTGCAGTTTGCCAATCGTGCGGGGGAGGAGGCGGACCTGACGGAGGCGCATATTGATCGTGAGATGGTGGAAGTCCCGGTGGAGAGGTGTCGTCTTCGGGTCGATTTGGGGGAGGATCGCTGGGAGGGTAGACATTGGAACTCTCGTAGGTCGGAGGTGGCCCTGCTGGAGGGGCGTAGGTCTCCTGTGGCATCTTGCTTGAGTTGTCTGTCTTCGTAGCGGGTGTAGAGTCAACTGTAAAGTCAACAGGTCTGGAGTTGAGGTTGGAAGAATCCTCCACCTCGGATTTGCTGCCAAAACACATTAAGAGTATGAAGAAGCAATGGATGAAACCTGTACTTAACCTTCGTGTTGAAGAGATATGGCTCTCTTCTGATGTCACTGGGCTGTGCATTCAAACCTTCAGCAATCTGCACCGAAATCTGGTACGCCAAGAGAAGTGCATTGAAATCACGGAGAGGCGGTCAGGGCGGCAGAATAACCAAAGAAGTATAGAGGGGGTTTAATTGAGCTTGACTCATTGTGGTTAGGATCATCTTGGTTACTAGGGCCAATCGAGCCATTCGGGCTTGCGCCTGGGATATCAAAAACCTCAACTCCTGTCCTAGCGCTGCTACTCGATACTTGGTCACACACCCACATTGCGGACTCTACCCTATTACAAGAGCTCATGGATGCCGCCTGAAGCCACCATCGCATCATCCAACTTCGTTCTCCCATTGCTTCTCGTTTTGCGTTTCTCACCGAGATCACCTGAGCACCTCATCTGAAACACTTCAAAGATTGACGACCTTCCGTCGATATTATCGACACTGAATAGCCTATCATGGAAATCCCTGTCACCCATGGTCGTCCTGATCTTGATGACTCTCTCTGTCCCGTGAATACCGAGTCTGCGACGACCCCGCGGTTCTCTGGCTACCCTCGTGCTGTCAAGTTGCCCAACCTTCGTCTGAGAAACACAGAAGACGCAAACCCCGTATTTCGAGGACAACTACTTGTTATTGGAGCATGGCTGTAAGTATCACCACTTTCAATGAAACTCGATCTAACAAGCAAGCAGTGTATCCAGGATTGGGTTTGTTCAGAAGTACCTTTGGTCGAACGCCGGTTTCGATGGCCTCCGAAAGATCCCTCAAAAACAGCTGAGTAAATACACTGAGAGATTTGATGTATGTACTTTTGAATTTTCAAGTTCCAGTGACTGATCTTAGTAGCCAACCGTTATTCCACTCTCATCGTTCCTTTCCCTTGATCCGCCTAAAGTCGACCTGGAATCCTTCCCAAGACAACCTGAAGATCTTGGCGGACGATTCTACTCAGTTGCGGACTATCACACCCTGTACCTCTCAGGAGAGCTGACACCAATGGCTGTGGCAGAGTCTTTACTTCCTCTCATTCTTAGAACCATTGACTCTCCCAGTCGTCACTCCACCGCGTTCATTTGCAGTAACATACAAGCCATCCTTGAAGCCGCGGAAGCATCTACAGAGAGATATAAGGCTGGAGCGCCTCTGAGCATGATTGACGGTGTCCCCACTGCCATCAAAGACGAAAGTGATGTCGCAGGCTACAGAACCACGGGAGGCCGCAGGAAGAATGACGACTTCTTCAAAGTTGCAAAGAACTCGACAAGACCTGTCCAACTTCTGGAAGACGCAGGAGTTATCATTCTGGGCAAGCTGAACATGCATGAGCTGGGCGCTGATACAACCAACAATAATCCCAACTACGGGACCCCGCGCAACCCATATAACGACCACTACTACACTGGCGGGTCTTCTGGAGGCTCTGCTTATATTGTCGCTTCTGGTCTTGTACCATTTGCTGTTGGCGCAGATGGAGGTGGAAGCATTCGGATTCCCGCTGCTTTCTGCGGTGTCTATGGCCTGAAGCCTTCACACAACAGACTCGAGGATATTGGAAGCACAGTCACGGTGACTGGACCATTGGCAGCCACAATCAATGACCTCGAGATTGCCTACCGTATCATGGCCGTTCCAGATACCAAAGATCCCATTTCCTCCCTCTTCGCTCCACCACAAAACCCAATTTTGAAGGAACCTGGACCACGTCGATACATCGCTGAACTGTGGAAGAGTGACTGCGACCCCGAAATGGACCTCCTGATGAACAACGCATGCTCCTACTTCGAGAAGAACGGCTACGAACGAGTAGAGGTCAACATCCCATACGCAAAGGAAGGACAACTTGCACACGCGATGACCATTCTTGCTGAGATGGCAGCTCGAGCCAAGGCCGACCCAATGAACGCTAACGACTGGTACAGCGGCTTGAATCCCGCCAATAAAGTCTTGCTTGCTGTCGGAGCCCAGACACCTGCTCAGGACTACCTCCTCGCTCAACAACTTCGAAACATGATCATGCAACAGCTTTCATACTACTTTCAGACGTATCCAGGCTTGGTGATCGTCTCTCCCACTTCACCAATGACAGGATGGTCAATCGGTTCAGAAGCGGATCTCAAGCATGGAATCACGGACGGTAACACAAGCATTAGAAACATGGAGTACGTATGGTTAGCAAACTTCTGCGGCAATCCAGCGATCTCTTGTCCTCTAGGATATCTCGAAGCCAAGAAGGGACAAGGCAAGGTACCAGTCGGAATCATGGCTATGGGAGAATGGGGCAGTGAAGACAACTTGTTGGCGTGGGGACGAATGCAGGAGAAATGGTTCTTGGGTGACAGTGGGAGACTTCGGCCATCAAATTGGGAGGATGTTGTTGTAAATGCCAAGGCTAAAATGGTGACGGACGACGTGCCCAAGCCAGCTTTGGGATGAATGAGCTACGAATATTTGAGATTGTGTCTCGAGACTGGAGGAATAATACCATCGCATTAGAGGTCTATGGATATGACCGCTACATTTGAGAAGATTCTGCCATGATATATTCAGAGGCTCACTCTCAAATGTATGTATGAATAATACCTGTAATAATGTATAACATGTCAGTTATCCGCATCCTAGACCATGACATAGCCACTTCCTATAAATTCTAGGGAGAAAAAGATTCCAAGCTGGGGGGCCAAGACGACGATGCCCAGCAGTCTAACTTAATTTCTTCTGCCCCTCGTTACCCCCCTCATTCTCCTGAGGACGTGAAGGGAGATTGCAAATCTGGAACGCAATTCGTCTCATTCTAGAAACGATGAAGCTCTTTAGTTTTCAGTATTTGCCCACCGTCGTGCACAGATGCTCCGCCATCCGTGATTATCGTATCGGTGAACGAATTACCGCCCTGACCTCGCAATCGAAGTAGCATCTTAAATCTCATCGCGATCTTCAGGCTTGCTTATCTCTAATGCTTTGCAACCCCTTTTTATAAACAACGAATATTTTCCAATTGTTCTTTGCATCTGGTTGAAATGATGGCGAGTCGTTCTTTGTATTTGATAGCAGCATTTCTCGTCGCAGGAATTGCGATTTTCTTTTCCAGCAGCTCCAATGTGCCTGCTTCCAGTCCCTCAAAACCTTTCCCAGGACGCAACAACACCGTCCTCTTCCTCACAGAAACGCATCCAGGCCTGTCTAATGTGCGCGTGGCAACCAGCCATGCCATGCTTGTTGAATACCCCGAGCTTGAATATCACTACGCCTCCTTTCCCAAGCTGGAGAAAACCATCATTTCAGTATCAACATTTGCAAGACAGCAAAACCCGACCGCGAAACCCATTCACTTTCACCCAATTGTGGAAAAGGCATATGCCGAGTCGTTGAACGATGCTGGTTTCACTGTCGAGAATGCCATCCAACCTTCTGGATTTAAAGGAATAACTGCACTATGCACCAACATTCAAGATTTTCTCATGCCATGGACGGCACCTAATTATCTAGCAATCTATAAGGACACCCTGCGTATTTTGCAGGAGGTTGACCCTATCATCGTTGTGGTTGATCCTCTCTTTGGTCCTGCACTCGATGCTATCAGAACGCAAGGTCGAAACTATGTCGTCCTATCTCCCAACAACTTGGAACACAACTTTGTATCCATGCAACCATGGGGAAGCATGTTCTGGAAATACCCCGCGTACGCCCCCATTTCCCTGCCACACCATTGTCACACGCAAGCTAAGTTATCATAGCATCTCCTCAGGCTACCCATACCCAGTCCCCTGGCATCTCATCCCAACTAACATATGCTTCAACATCCGCTTCATCTACAGCGTCTTGAATACACCTCGCCTCGCAGTAAAAAATCATTCCTCAAAGCCAACGGGATCGACAAACCCCTGGACGTCTTCTCAATCTACCAGAAAGAGTATCTCTGGCTCACGCAATCCCTCCCTGAAGCCGAGTTCCCTATGCCCGTCATTCCTGAGAATGTCATCACCTGCGGTCCCATCTTCAGATCTTCCGCCCCTGCTTCTGAACAAGATCCCGAGCTCGTAGTTTGGCTTTCTCGAGCGCCGACTGTGCTTATCAACCTTGGAGGTACTGCTAACTTTGATGAGTACGGGGCGGGCGAGCTCGTGCATGCTATCAAGACGTTGCTTCAGAACTCGACATTACAGGTACTTTGGAAGTTCAACAGACGAGGCTCCTACCCTCGCGACGTCTTCGAGGATGTGTCCGCCGAAATCCAGGATGGTAGATTAAGATTGGAAAAATGGCTCGGTATTGATCCTGCTGCAATGATGGAGACGGGCAATATCGTGGCCTCCGTGCACCATGGCGGTGCGAACTGTTTCTTTGAAGCCATTGGATAAGTCACCTATTCAATCAGCACATCGCTGTCCCTCTACTGATACAATAATTCAGCGTCGGCATCCCACAAATCATCCTCCCACTCTGGGTCGATCTCTATGATTATGCAACCAGAGTCGAGTACCTCGGAATTGGCGCTTTCGGGAACCCAGCTTCAGCTCCGAACTGGACGTTTTCTAAGTTGAGCTCTGCTTTTGCGCGCGTCCTTGATGGTGGGGAGGAATCCGTGAGTATGCGGGGAAAAGCGAAGCTGTTAGGAGAGCTTTCCAAGAAAGCGGGCGGGAAGTCCAGAGCTGCGAAGGAGATCAGCAAGCTGGCAAGGAGGGGATGAGAATGACTGGAGATATATAGTTTATGTTTCCGACTTGCCTTTGGGTGTTGAATGAAGGGATACATGAGCAGGTGGTGGGCAAAAACATCAGAACCTTTTGAGAACTAACACTTCAAAAAAAATATATGAAAACATGAACTCGATTGTCACAGGTAAATGGAACTTGCAGTTCCTCGACAACATACGATAATGAGGCGAACTTGACGAGCTAACGAGAGGCAGAGAAGGAAGTCTAATCATTGCCCCTCATTACCCCACCTTCCCCTTTCGGACAGCAAAACAGGCAACAGAAGAGATGAGATAGAAACGAAGCATAGCGTTTTGAAACCCAACCCCAGCTTCATAAAGCAATATTTATCAGCAGCATCCAGTATCATCCAGTCCACTCAGCCTCGATGAACCACATCCGACTTTTCTCTGGCTTCCACGCTTTCAAGAACTTGAACCTCTCGTCTGCTTGCTTAAACAGCTCAGCCCAATCATCCACTTCTCGCTCCCTGGCATTGACTGTGACCTGCATGAATAGATCCATTGTCCTGTAACCTGAGTCAGAAGGTAATGATAGGAATATGGGAGCAAACGTGCCTCATACTCCTCTCCTCCACATACCCCGCAGTCCCAGGCTCGGGCAAAGTACCATCATTAATCACGATTCTTGCTCCCTTCTTCAGAGCTGGAATAAGAGCGTGCAGGATCTTGATGCAGTACTTTTCAGAAAAGCCATGGAAGATCCACCGGAAGAAGTAGACTTGAGCATCCACGGTCTGAGGAGCGAAGAAGTCGTGAGTGGTGAGAGTGACACGATCCGCGAGCTCCTCTGGGATTTTGCCGATAGTTGAAGGGGTGCGCATTCCAGCTGTATCTTGAACGATGAACTTGAGCTTGGGAAACTTCTCCGCCACTGCGAAGGAGACATAGCCTTGGCTACCGCCCATCTAAGGAACTTATCAGCGTTAACTCACAAAGGATCAGAGAAATCTTTAAAAAGAAAGTAAAACTAACATCCACAACAGTCGCTTCTCCCAGCTCACCCCACGGATACCCATCCACAGTATGACTGATCGCAAAACCCTCACCACCACCGTGAGCCTGCATAGCAAGACCATACCTCTTCGCAAGCTCATGGTCCTGCTGCAACCAATCAAACCAATTCACATCAGTCCCATAAGCTAGGTTGACACTCGTCTCGTTGCTTTCTCCACTTCCCGGCCACTTCTTCATCGCTTGAACGACACTAGCGATTGGGAGCCAGAGGTCATTTGTCATGAAGCCAACCCAGTTGTTGAGAGGGACATCTTCGAGTAATAGGCGAGACATGCGGGTATGGGCTACAAACCCCTTTTGGGGCTCGTGGAAGATGCGATTCGTCATTGCGTGGCGGATGAGGCGGCGGAGATTCAGCATTGGGACATCAACCTTCTCGGCAAGATCTTGGTAGGAGATTGAGCCCGTTAGTGGAACTGCTTCGTAGACCTTGAACTCATACATTGCTTGGAGTGAGAGCTGGTTAACAGACTGAGAAGTGTTAGTCAGGTGATTTGATTCGAAGGAGGGGTACTCACATCCCAGGCTAGATATCTCAAGCCTTCCTTTGGACCAAGTGATAGGTCATGGAGTTCCTTCGTCGCAGCGATAAGACTTAGTCTGGCTTTGAAAGGCTCCTCGTGATCGGGTGATATAGGCCATTCTGCCAAGCCATCGGTATCGAACGAGGCGGCCTCAAGGCCTTTCTCTGCGAGATAATCGGTAAGGATCTTGCTGTTCTTTGATATCTCGTGGGACAATGCCGTGATCCGCTTGAGAGACGACATTATGTTGCGTTGGGAATCAAAAAATGTGCTGAGGTAGCCCGAGGCTGTAACGCGATCTCAGTTTATGCATGGGGAGTTTCCAGTTCCATGGGAAGACTTGCGTTATCTGAGATTCAAGACATTAGCATGGCCGTTGACCCAATCATGCGTCAAATTTAGGTGGCACTGGGACACAACAAGCTAGTAAAGCAAACCTTGGGTATGATTGGATGTTAAAGACTGCGTGCGTGTTTATACTGCAGAAAGTGGCTCGGCACTAGGGATGCAAGAGCTCGGAGGTTGCTAGTTCAAGTTAGCGGAACGAGCCTTGCCATACTTTAGGCGGCATGCGTTCGGGATCGTAATGGAATAAAAGAATCTATCAGCAGATAGAGGGATACATGAATAAAACAAACAATACCCGTAGCAGCCGGAAACTTACTTGGACAACAGCCGAAGGAGAAACGGTGTCGGACCCTATGATCTCTATTTCAACTATCGAGAGGCTTCTGGCCATATACCACATAAAAAGGGAGATATGAATGAGTACTGGCATCCATCAAGCTCTTCCTCACATCCACTAAAAACACCTCAACAGCTTCCGGTGTCCATTTCAGGCCTCGTGTTAATGGACCTAAGGCAATCCCTTGCAGGCCGTCGTAGATAACATTTCTCAAATAAAGCCCTATAATTTTCATTGTCCTGTTCTTCGGCCAGACCCCAAGGGGAATTTTAAATATCTTCGTCTCGACATTAACGAAACCCGCATCACGAAGTAGTTGTGCATTGCGGGTGACGGCCAGTAAGTCGACACCGAAAACAGCTAGTCCTTCTTTTATGAGCTGAAGAAATCTCTCTGAGGGGTAGTCATCCTTCATGGTGTCGTCGTCGCAGTTGAGCGTGAAGAGCAGCTCCTGGAGCTCGATCCACCCTCCAGGTTTGGTATGGCTGTTCTATGTCAGCAGGATAACTTTAGCAAATTGCCAGATCTTGGATACTCACTTGTAAGCTTCTGTAAGAAGTTTGGGCCAATTCTTGACGGACGAGTTCATGTGTCGAATATGCACGAAGTCGAAAGTATCTGGAGGATGCAACCATGGGCTTTCTGCATCATCAACCATAAACTTGACATTTGGTGGCACCCACTATTGATGGACTATCAGTAATCTTCCTTCAAGTGAAGGACAATGAGAGACAACCAAAAACAGATCCTTAGCAGACCTCGCAGGGTCTGCTTTGCTCAGAGGAAAGAGAGGGCATGCTTACCGCAGGCTGAATGGGACTCAAATCTTATCAAGATCTCGGAGTCAGCTAACTTCTTTTGTGTGCTTCAAGAGCAAAAACACATGTCTTAGGAGTGCTTCTGGGGCACAGCTGGAGTGTAGATGGAGCAATGCACCAGAGATATGCAGAAAGAGGGAATAATCCTCCGAGAAATTGATGCTTACCAATGCCCAGTACCTCCGCACTGGGATACTCGTCACCGACTACAACAGTTCAGCACTTATTTTCACCGATATTTCTTGGTATGCCTTACCATCAATGGCCCATATTCCAGTCCCAGTGCCGATATCTATGATCTTCTGTGGATTGTCCAACGGCGCGTAATGCAATTTTCCACCACAAAGATTGACCACCATAGCATGCTTCATGTCCTCCCTTTCTTGTTCGCTTTCGTCATTTGGGAATTGATATCTGCCCTCCCTAAACTTGTGGTACCGTCTGCCATGTTCGAATGCGTAGTCTCGCACCGAGGAAGGGATTGATGTCGAAGCGCGAGAGTCGGCTTCTGTTTCGTATCCAGGATCTTCGAAGTCGTTCCCAGCTTCGATTGTGGTTTCCGCCTGATGTGCAACGATATCTGCTTGCGTCTGCTGGAAGCTCGTTCCTTCTCCAGCAGGAGGTGAGCCTGTAGGAGATCTCGAGGGTGGCTGCTGAGGTCGTTCAGCCTGCGGAGTTGCGTCGGGTCCTGCCATTGTGCAAAGCACTCTGTATTCCCTCTAGATCTGCAGACGCCAACGACCCAACCAGACTTGCTCTTCAGAGATGGGTCGGTTGAAGCTATTCGTTCCCTCGTCGGGAACCTCGTTGTGGGAGGTGCAGGGGCTGCGAGAGTGATTCGACAGAGCGGAGGATGCCCCCACGTCGGTGTCAAGTCGTTGCGTGGGGGTGCATCAGCTGGGGTGTTTTTGAGCATAGCGTCTAGCATTTTCCGGACTTTCACCTGCGGGAACGCCTACTGGCGCTGTCTCAGTGGATGTGTCTAGTAAGGTTTAGTGAACTGGAGCTAACGGGTAAGGTTACCGAATCATCCTGCCTCGCAATGTTCACAAAAAGCGACACACCAAAATCCCACGGAGCCAAGGATTTTCACCATGAGTTTGCAGCATGATAGCGGAATGATCAAGTATGATCCATAGCATGAATTCTCAAGGTCGCGTCAAAGTTGCTCGAATTCAACTGCTTTCTACAGTCCCTGAAAGGGCAGCCATGACTAACACAAGACAACTCAGAAGTTCTCTGAATGGCTTCAAACTTTCTGATCCAGTGATTTTACTCCCAATCATCTATGTCGACTTAACGTGATAACTATGAGCTGTTGTTCAATAAGTTCAATGTATATCCCTCAAATCTTCTTGTCCTTCTTTCCCCCAATGACTCTTTGGAACCGCCCATTCACTACCCACACCATTTCTGCCCCATTCCTTGTTCGTGACTCCGGAACACATTCAGTCTTTACTGATCTCAAAGAATGGTACGATATAGTAGAATCACAAGCAGAATTGTAAAGCGACAGTCTCTTTAAAGTCATTGGGCTCGGTCGATATCTGGTGTTTCTAGTCACCTGTATTGCTGTGGCCAAGCATAAAATATTGTAGAATCTTATTGACCTTTACCTCAATACCTCAATACAATAGGACAAAAAACAATACTTCTCAAGCTCACACAACCATACCCGCTTGCAGGAACATATCATCCTTTACGAGTCAAGTCTAGCAATGAGATTTCCCATCCTCTGCTCCGTTTGCTTCTTCTTGGCAGCTACATTAGCCCTCCCTGATGAACAGTCAAGGATTTCTGAGAGCTCTGCCGACTCACCCTCCGCATTTCAGAATAAGAAACAACAAACATCCACACCCTGTTCTTCAGGCTTCAAGGATACTTCGAGAGGTGGTGCCGAGCATGTCCGATACGGCAAGGGAGGAATCGGAAAGCGTGACATGTCAAATGGCGCAACGATAGGGGCTATAGTCGGAGGCGTGGTCGCCATGTTTGTGGCTGCCATGTTGGTTTTAGTTTGGTTGAGTCGGAATGGTCGCTAGAACGGGTCAGTAGACCTGACGACGAATGTGTTTATGTAGTTCAGCCTGGTATCTAGAGAGAAAGTCAGAGCAAGAGAGGCTGTGGATATTTGTGACTGTAAAGCAATTTTAGGGCGGATGGTTTCTCGAACTTTTGTTTATTTCTCCAATCACACATGGATGTCTGTCTGCCTTTTCGGCGCTTTGAGCAAGCAAGGGAATCAAGAGAGAGTTATGGGCACGTAAAGATAATTACTGCTTTATTCACGGAAAACGTCGTATTCTAAGTGCCGGTACAAAAGCTAAACAGTTTCAGCTTTGATGTTCCAAAAGGTCGAAGAAACTAGTCTCTCGAGATAATTCAAGTGCCAAGATCAACAAGCAAAAAAACATCAGACAAAGTACTGAGGCCCAACTTCGAAAAGATGAGAATTCTCATTACCTTCAAATTCAGCCTTTTTACAGTAGCAATTCCAGCCCTCCGCTACAGACAAGTCCGACGTAATGAAGTTAATACGTATCACCGTCCCCCTCCATATTCGACCCCAACTGGCATAGCACCGGCAGCCGCCCAGTTCTCTACAGCTTACATCCAGAGAGGCACTTCAAGATTACTTCTCAATCAGCACGGCCAGATAGGAAAGTGAAAGCGTGCACTATTGGATCTGTCAACTGGTGCACAGTTGGTATTTAGCTCAGAGGTACTATCGCTGTTGCTTGCCCCTAAGTTAATCTATCTTGGACTCTCAAATGTTGGAACCAGACAAGGACATTCACCTAATTATGTAAGTCAAAGACGATATCGACATGAGCATTTGGGAACGGTCCATTCACGAAGACACCAATACTTTATCTAGCTATAAATTTGTAGATGTCTTGAGGTTTTATCCCTAAATCCGCAACCCGTTCTAACACCACGCTCAACAAGCATACTGAAAGAAAATCGCAATATCCAAGATGAAATTTTGCATTACCTTCGCTCTGAGCCTTTACGTGGTAGCGATTTTGGCATCCCCACTCGAGCAATACCAACCTCAGCATGAACGCAAAGCATCTTCCTCGCTCTCTCGAGGTCCAAACGCCACAGAGAGAGCACTACCAGCCACAACACTTATCGCGAACCGTTTGAAGCGCATTCGGAACGGCGGATCGAGGCCAACGCCTAGTACCTCGACAAGAATGTCGAAGCGCGGGTTATCACGTGGGGGACTAGCAGGCATAATACTCGCAGGTTACATACCTGTCTTTTGCTTCATTATCTATGCTAAGTTCCGGATGTGCCCGGATGAACCGCCGCCGCGGATTGTGTTTTAAGAAGGGAGGGCTGTCGACATAAACTCCATAACAGCTAGGAATATCGAAGCCAAACCCATTATAAAATAGCAAGAGTCTTGATACAAAGTACTGTCAATCAACTTTCTCGCAATCCCAGAAATCATATATATACTCACTCGGGGAGATGATATGCGCTAGAAAATAGCTTTAAAACCTTATTATCTACGTCCAAAAAGTCCCATCCTACTCAGTACAATTATTATGTGTCCGGCGTCGTGCCAGTACACATCTTAAGGACAGTTTGAGCGGCGAGATTGGTAAAGGACGAATCACTAATTACAAATCATCCTCAAAGTCACCCTTTTTCTCCCCGATCAGAGGGATAGAACACTTCCCTCTCCTTTCTCTTCCTTCTCGCTCGGACCTAGTAAATGATTAAAAATGCGCAAGAGGCTACGGCGAGGACTATAAGAACCCCCCCACCACCCCCCCAAAAAATTATACATATATATTTTCTCCTTTTCTACGAGAAGGCCAGATACGCTGATTTCAGCTAGCAGCGAAGAGAGCTGTTGCTTGACGTTGCCCATGAACCTAGGCTCGAAGTCCAATGGATTGTTCTCGATTGAGAATTGGGAAGAGATTGCACTTCATTTACACCATCCGCGGTGGCCATTGCCATTATATTGGTCTCAATTATTCTCCGGTAGTATGAATGCGCATATGACACTTACATCGCGGTTAGAATGGAACAGAATCTGAGGGGGGTTGTCTTTCGATTGCTTTGACACAGGACTTGCGAGTGAAACCTGTCGCAATTGAGTAGAATGAGACGAACAAAATAATTCGTGGGATGAAATCTGAGTTAGCTTTGCATATTTTGGCGTCCTAGAACTTCGCGTGAGTCGTATGGGGAGCTAGTGTCCAAAAACGGAATGGGTCCCAAAGCCCTGATGGTCCTAGGACATTATTTTGAATTGGACTACCACAACCACTTCAATTTCTTGACTCCAAAAAGAAAGAACATTCTTTGCAAAAACATATGACTGCATTATCTGCGCAATGTGGTCTTCCAAGTATACAGACATGTACGACGTACTTCAGGTCCCACGAAACTGCGATGTTGAACAGGTCAAGGTTGCATACAAGAAGCTTGCGCTAGCTCGCCATCCAGACAAGAACCTTGACAATCCAAATGCCACTGCGCAATTTCAATTGGTTTTTACTTCCCCTTCTTTGAAAAGAACAATGCTAATCAATATACCAAGCTTGTTAATGCAGTCGAAATCCTCTCCGATAAGTATAAAAGAAGTACATACAACTTTGAATGGGATCGTCGCAATGCGCAATACACTGCTTTCTCCTCATTCAAGACTTCTACTTCCAAAACTTTCTCGTTCAAGCCACAAACGTCAAAATCATACCCATTCGAGGCCCACAAGTCCAGGTCTTCCTCCCAGAGCACATACAACGCTAGTTCTTACACCACCTACAAAACATATACTTCATGGACCCCACCAAGCCTCCTACTTCATCCGATAACAACGATTGTACTTCCGCAGAGTGGTCAGCATGGGCTGGCGAGAGAAGAACTTAGGATGGTCAAGAGTACATCTGGGGCTGCCATGGCGGCAAGTGGCAATGGAAGCTACTCCTGGTAGGTTGGGAGTTCGCATGGATAGAGAGCCTAAACCACTGGATCCCAACTGTTCCCCACCATGATGCTAGGTCCCGGGCCAAAGCTGAACCGCAACCCTCACCTAGACCCAAGACACCGCTTCGACCACAAGCCGCTCCATTCAAACCTCGAACACAGTCGCCGAAGCCTACCAATGAGTTCGAAGGTTTAGAAAAGACGGGAGGCTTCTTCCAACAGCGTTTCCCGAACGGTGTGAGTTTCTCGAAGGATGATTTGGAATGGTACACTGAAGCAAAGTCCAAGGCCAAGGCTGAGAAGAACAAGAAAAACCGCGCGCCGGAGTGATTAGATGTTGTACAAAATCGCAGTGGCAGTAACATTAATAAAGCAAGAGAGTTCTGCTTTAAAGGCTTCGATATTAAGTGTCTAGAAGACAGAAAGCTTCATTCTGGACATTCTAATCCTGTTGATTTGTACTCAAAAGGGTAGGAGATTTCGATTATACGATACAGGGCGTTTTGGGGATTTTGTCGGAGCACCTCGAGACAGAAGGGATAGTGTAAAATGCTTTGTATCAAAAAGATGTATGGGTGGATGGTTTGATGGTCTACCGAAATTGGGAAGTGCGATCCTGTATGCAGTTGGTGCGAGGTGTAGGAGGCTGGATGATCCTCAAATATACCACCCAGAGTTGGATATCGTATTGAGATGTGTACCTTCTCTCGGGGCCCCTCATCCTCAACGCCCGTGAAACCTGTCTTCTCGTCGTTGAAGCACGTCCTTTCCCCTTCAATCAGAGGTAGAACATCGCCTCTCCTCTTCCTCGCTTTGGCCATCTTCCTCTTCATCGCCAACGTCAAGTAGACTAGCCCACAGAAAACGATCAGAATCGCCAAGAGGTAACACCAGCCCAGTCCACCTTGTTTCGATAGCCCCAAGTTCTTCATCCCCGGGTCAGTTGACTGTAGAGTAGATACCGAGAGCCCTCTTAGCGATAGGATGGAAGTTAATGCTGAGGTTGTTTTGAAAGGAGATGGACCTTCATTTGCCGGAACTCATGGCTTCGAATGCGGCGCCGCTAAGAGCCACACTTAACACTGCACCTATTGCAGCTACTCTTATTTAGATGGGTGAAGAGTGAGAGTTGGGTGGTGACCTGGTGTAATATCGTAGGTATTATAGGTGCTTATTGCAAAAGATCTGGGCAATTCATGCATATGTAGTGTTAATATAAGGCAAGGACTGTACGAGGACGAATAGATGTTAAAGGTAGTCTTGCCGCCGCCTTCTAAACTAGAATATACGCTTGGATTCTTAACGTTTAAAGTTAGCTATAGCCGTTATCCAAACTTTTCCTTTCCTAGGCATGAGTAACCTCTTCTACTAGCTCGCAAGCGGATTTTATGACTTATAATCATGAAGTTATAGATATCTATTCTTACTCAAAGCCTCTTACTTAGCCACTTCACAATTGATCCAAGTCCGTCGGTATTTCCAATACCCCAGCCTTTCTCAGCACAAGGACCCTCACTGCCAAGATCATACAGCATTTCGGTGTAGCTAGGCTTAATTGATTATCCTGGCAAGCCTGGAAGGTTGAAAACACTGAATTCCCTATACCTCAACATCCTCAAAAGGTGCCCCGTTCTTGGTTTCGAATGCACTTTCAGCAGACCGCTCAACTGTGCCCATCTCAAACCCAATCATTCTCTCCCCATCGGAACTCATCAACGCCTTACTAACCCCCCGTCTTGTTTTTCTCGCTCTATTATTCTTAAAAAAAGCAACAGCCATGATTCCCCAAACCGCCATAATCATCCCCACCAATACCACACGAAGCCAGAAGTCAACATTTGAAAACTGAGTATGGTCATAACTTCCTGCCGAGATCGTAGACGAGGTTTGGTCATTGAGAAGATTTTGATTTTGATCGAGGCTTCTTTTCGAGGGAGAATTCGGCCACCCTTCTTTGAAAGCTTCAATGCATTCTGGGAGTTGGCGCCCACTGTAACATATTTTTCCATTCCAGGGACGAGGGCGTGGGCCTGGGCCGTCACCTAGAGGGCTTCTCTTGGCTCTAAAGATGTTTCTCGGCATCTGGATTCGAGAGTGAGTGAGCCTTATTGTGATTTTATTTCTGTATGAGTTCGTGAAGATATGAAGCGGGTGGTTTCCTCATTTACAATATCCGAGGAGATAGAGGGATTGTCTATACCATGTATGAAGTAGGAGATGACGAACAGGTCATCATTCGGTGTTTTAATATTAGCGAAAAGTAGTGATCATGATACTGACCGGTCCCAGGGTGATGTAACGCTTGGTACTTCATGACTGGCGCTTGTCGCTTCATTGTTTTAGTTCCCGTCCGTTTGCAGGCCTCGAAATACTTGGTTAGAGCACGGCTCAGACTATGAAAATCTCGATTGCTGCACATCTCAGTTTCACAATTAGAAGGGATACGTTTGTCACGACTCAACTACCTCAACCACTTTTCTCTTTTGCGTCCGATTCACTCTTGCCTACCATTTCCTCGTATCTTTGATATCTCCAGTCTCTTTCATCCCCATCCCCACCTAAAGGCTCATACAAAGCCACTTCCATTCCTGAATACCATCAATCTCCCATCCTCCGTTGCTCTTATTAGCCTTTTCACTCTTCACCTTCAAAGCTTCATTCTGGCCTAAGCGTTCGCGTCTTTCATCTTGCTCCTTCAATTTCCTCCTCCATTCCTCCATGCTCCGCTCGACTGCTGCATTCTTTCAGTCAGAATTCTTCGGACGAGGGCTCAGTCTACTCACTTCTATTCTTGCACATCTCTTCAGTCCGCACTTTCTTCATATCCCTCACTTTCCTCGTCTTTCTTTTTCTCTCCTCCTCCTTTCTCTCGTATCTCTCCTCCAGCCAGTCCGTGAGCTTGACGAATGGATACAAAACTAAACACATATAAGTAATCGGAGCCACATTAAACCGGCTCCAACTATTCCACTGCTCTTCTTTCTGCGTCTGGGAGTTGCGTTTGGTGTCGGCAAGTTTGGATACAGTGTAGGCTTGGTATTCTGTGGAAGTAGGATATGAGACACCTTTTTGGCAGAAGCCTTGGGTGCAGATATTGCAGACGTAGGGGGATCTTTGGGGTTCTGTATTCTTGGCAACGATCTCCTTCTCTAGAATGAGATTTAGGTCTCTCTCGTCGGTAATTGGGTTGTATTCCCCTTCCTGCTTATTCTTTTCTTGCATCTTCTGCTTCTGCTTCTTGCCTTGGAGGAGGAAGAAAGGCATGATGACAGTGATTTTGTTGCTGAGATGAAAAGTCTAGTGAGGAAGGATGAAAGATTGGGTGGAGGAGATGATGAGAATTAGTGGATGGGAGGGTAATAGTTATACTATCCAGTGCTTCCGTCGATTGAATTTGTCGCTGATGATATTGCGAAACTGGCTTGAAAGACTAGTGGCAGTAGTAACACAGAAAAGCTAATGTGTTGATGTCCTGCATCATGATAAATCTTGGGTCATGATGTGATGTGAAGTTGTGGAGGTGAAGTCATAGCCGTAAGCGAGAGCCAAAGGGGGAAAGATTAGTCCCAGACTTCAGCAACAGTTGGTTTCCACGTGACCGCTCTTGAAAGTCGTCCCCACAACCTCACCAGCGAAGGTTCCGGGCTGGAACTTGCAGTACAGGTGAGGCCTGAACCTCGCTTTGTTGCACGTCTGAAAGCACATCGGAACAATTTCCCAATGGGGCAATGCCACGATGCCCCTCCGCGACAAAAAACGTCAGCCTCGAACATCATAGTTCAGTTCGTAATGAAGTAATTTAGACCAGAGGCTAAGACGTGATAACTGAGAACCAACACATCATACTCCCACTTCCATGCGGAAAACCTCGATTTGTTGCGCATCTGCAAAATGAGGGAAGACGTTGTGTTAATACAATCCCAAACAAATGCTGTCATTGCTCAAAAAAAAAAAAAAAAAAAAAAAAACCCCCCAGATTTCATGCGTATTAATACCAGCAACCAGAGTTTAGCCACAGACTGCTCGTGCACCGAACAATGTGCGCAACACCAGACCTAAGAAAAGCAAGTGGGGCAAAACACAGCACACAGCGCTAACGACGTGCAGCAAACCCACCAGAAAGGTAAGATGTGAATTAAGCGAAGCGTAACATCAGCGGCGCTTTGGAAGAAACTTGTCCCCAGGTAAAGTAGCAGCGACTCTATCACTCATGATGGATTCTCGTTCGCAAATCGCAATTACAATCACCATACCAAACACGAACATCCGCGCAAAGAAGTATCATCAATTATCCTCAATCTAAGCAGCGATCTCAAAGAAATGCGCGAAGTGAGTGACGTAGTGACGAGTAGAGTAGAAAGGAAACCCAAATAGCAAGCAAGCAAGCATTACTCAAATCAACGCATCCCATATTCCCGACTTGCCAAAAGAGTGTGCATGTTCTGCATCCCGCGTGTACCATCGCAGCAAGATCATCGAAGCCAGTACCGAAATCCGTAATCCTCCCAAAATCCCTCCTTGCAATTTACCCTCCGCTCATCCTTCCCACCCCACAACCCACTCATCCCTCCTCCACAGCCGTGTTATCCTTGGAGCTGACTAGACGTCAACCCCAAAAACATTCCTAACCAGCATCCTCACAGCCGCATTCTCATTCCCGCCCAAATTACTCTGATCCCCCACCGCAGGATAAAAGAACGCCGCGACAGCAATAATGACATACGCCGCACAGAGAAGTGCTCCTTCAAGATAATTGGAGCGACCGTCGAGGACGAGGAAGTTGACTATGAAGGCGGAGACGAAGAGGGAAACTGTTTCGAAGAGGGTGAAGTAGAGGGACATTTCTTCAGACATGCACCAGCCGAGGAGGACGACGAAGGGGGTTACGAATAGTGCTGTGGAATGTTAGTGCTTGCGGTGAGGAGAATAGAACGAAGATGAAGGGTGTGGAAAGGAAGGGGAGAGGAAAGGAGACATACCAATCTGGATGGAAGACCCAACGGCAACACCAATCGCCAAATCCATCTTATTCTTGCTCGCCACTGTAACAGCAGTGACGTGCTCAGCAGCATTACCAACAATAGGTAAGATGATGAGACCAATGAACGTTTCGCTTAAAGCCGAGTTCCCAGAGACAACGGCGTTGATACTGTTAACCATAAACTCGGCGCAGACGGCGACGAGACCAGTAGACACGAGAAGGAGGACAACGGCGGTGGTACGAGAGATGTTCTCTTCTTCTCCGTCTCCTTTTTCGTTCTTAGCTGCTACGGCGAGGGTACCGACTCGAGTGGGAGTGATACGGAGGTTGCTAGGTGTAGGTGCAGGTTGCTCATTGAGACGATCAGGTAGGGAGTTGGTACGACGGATTCCATAGCGGACACGAGGGATAGGACCAGATGGCGGTGCTTGGCCTGGAGCTGGAGTTGTGAATACGTTCTGGGACAGGGTTTTCGGGATAGCTGGACGCATGGAAGCGATGTTGAACCGACGCTTCTGAGAAGTGTCGGTCTGAGACTCGTTTCCAGGCTCGGCAGAAGCAACAGCGAAGTCGACGCGACGAGGTGCATCTGGATCTTTAGCTGT
Source organism: Acephala macrosclerotiorum (assembly GCA_014904845.1). Lineage (NCBI taxonomy): Eukaryota > Fungi > Ascomycota > Leotiomycetes > Helotiales > Mollisiaceae > Acephala > Acephala macrosclerotiorum. The sequence goes on from MU119416.1 coordinate 22,023, forward strand.
CTTTTCGGAGAGAATGCCGTTTTCGGCGACACCTTCAGTGATGGTGTCATCTCCATTGCGACGAGCCTTCTTGCGTTGCTTCTTTTCTTTGCGTTTGCATTCCTTTTCCTTCCGGCGCTCTTTCCTGGTCATCTGGTTGGAAATTGAAGACTTGCGGCTACGGCGAGGGTCTTCATCGTCACCGTCATCGGCGACATCAATTGCACCGAGGCGGTGGCCCAAGGGTTGAGATTCATCGAAGAATCCATCTCCGTGAGGGGCCACGGAGCTGTTGCCAAAAGAGGGGGTACGGGAAACTTGGAATTTCTCGACGTCGGCGGTGTCCTTGGATCCGAGGCTTGACTTGCGGCGACGTCTACCACCGCGCATGACACGACGAATGCGCTTGGCGGTGGTGTTGGAGCCACTTGAGGCATCGGAGTCGGAGCTGGAGGACGAAGAGGAATCATCGGAAGAGGAATCCATCCATTGTGCAACAGGACCAGGTGCAGACTCTTCATCAATAATATGTTGTGGTGTACTCTCGTACATGTATGCATGCGACTTGAGCTGGAAAAGGAGGTACATTCCGTAGACAAGGAGGAGGATCTATAGGTGTAAGCGAAGGGGAATGAAAATATGGTGCAAGACTTACAACACTGGTACCACGGCTGACTTTCAACACGGCGTTCGTAGCCTTATCTGCTTGCTGGGTACTGAACGAGGCGTGGAAGGCAGTCTGGATTGTCAGTAAGATCTAACAAGAAGGGAGGTCGACATACAGGAAGCAGTAGACTCATGACACTCAAACTGAGTAGACATGCACTCATTTGTGTGACAGTACTGTTGTAGATCTAAAACCATTAGCCATATCCCTCAACACGTACCAAGACACATACCTGTTCACGGAAACGAAGTCCACCAATCAAGAAGCACATGCCTAGAATCAAGAGCAAGTTGGCAAGAATGGAACCGAGCAATGAAGCTTGTACGATACGAATTTCACCCTGTGGAGGTTAGTTCCTGCAAGATGAAAGAAAAATGAGATCACAAACCTTTGCGAGAGCAATGCTGTAAGTTAGGAAGTCAAAGTGAGCATGGGTCTTTAAAAATCACGAACACGCATGGGGAACAAAAGAAAGGGACCGATGATATGGGACTCGATTGATTTGATAATGCCTTTAAGAGGGCTTCTCGCTCTTTCTTGTCTTGATCTCTTCTGAGGTAGACATACATGCTGGGGGATGTTAGCTGCATTCAATATCTCGAGGGTGAAATGGACATACAATATGATGAGCTCTACTGCGTTACCAAAAGTAACATTCATTAGTGCACCAACCGTATCACCCATTCTCTTTGCCACACTCTCAGTAGCATGACTGAGGAGTCCTGCCAGAGGTATGATAGCAATCGTGTTCATTCCAAATATGATACCCGGCGATAGGCCCGCCGCATATGAAGCTATGCCCACAGGGACAAAGACCAGCAGAATGTTCATGGGACTGGAGAACAGGATATCTTTGGTCGTGAACCAAAAACGCTTGCCGACATTTTGTTTCTTGGGTTTCTCATCTTCTATGATAGTCCCCTCCCCAGCAACTTGCGGAGGTGGAGCTGGTGGCGGATGATCGGACGATGTATTGTCGGCGACGTTGTTCGCTGTAGGTTTCGAGGACTGACGGGCGACGCCGTGGAGGTCACTCGAAGGGAAAGGAGGTACGTTGGTTGTGTCATCGCGGGCATTTATAGTCCTGTTCTGCTCTGTATTGCTAGAGGATGGGTTGGTTAGGGGGAGAGTCGTCGATCGGCTCGAGTCTTTGGAGAGTGGAGAGGGGCCATGCGCTTTGGTTCTTGCCCAAGAGCGAATGCGATCTGTGAAGGATTCAGAGTCAGGCGAACTTTTCTTCATCGATGTAGTAGAACACGCAAAGTTAATATTGGTGTCCTGGGATGGAATGGTGTTCGTGGTGGACGGTGAAGTTGTTGAAGTGGTGGTGCCAGAAGGCGTGGGGTTGATGGGAGGAGGTCAGAAAGGAGGTCGCTGCTCCGGGTGGGGGACAGCTCAAGTACTTGGGGTGAATGGCGGCCTAAGGTTACAAAGATTCCCGGGGGTAGATGGTTCCGTGCCAAGGAGCCAAGGAGCCAAGGAGTGGAGTCGCGATTCTTTGATTTGATTTGGCAGACAGAACGTGCGTGGCGTAGAATCATCAGAAAGAGAAGGTGAACCTGACGATGATGATATGAATCCAAGAAGTTGAGAGGCTGTGATGCATGTGCAATGGCCGTTGTGGCCACCAACGTGTCCAGAATCAGATTTGGAGCAAACAGCGTGATCCGTTCGCTCGGGACGCCTTCCTGATGGGGGATCCAAGACGCAGAAGCAAACGCAGGGCTGAGCCAATCCATGCACCGTGTTATTTGGTTCGTGTCGGCCTTCCAATGGTATCCAGGAGTATCCAGGCAGGAAAGAAGATGGCGCAAAGGAAGATAGGAATAGCTTACGCATGTCTCACTATACGTAAACGACCGCACACTTCACCCTTTTGATGCGAAATTCTGCAAATCTTTCCACGTCCGCAGACGAACACTTTATCTCTCGATGCAGCCCTATGAGGAGAACGAGGCGGATTCAAATTGAGTTGTGGCTGGTGTGCGGCAGTTGATATTGGATTGGATGTCACCAAGAGAACGCGACTGGAATAATCCCTCACGCGCGTCGGTACTTGAATAGAAGGCGAGCACGCGACACTCGATACTATTAATATAAGAAAGTTTAAAGAGCGACAAGCTCAAGAAAAGAAGTCACAAGAAAGCTTTTCAAGAATACAATGATCCTCGGAACGCCAAGAACAACAAAACAGGTTTCTCGTGGCGCGAGTTACAATCCAATTAAACACAGACCGCCAAGGACGCTCCTCGAACTACTCTGCACACCAAGAGAACAAAGCACTTGGCTTCATTTTTGACAGCGTAGCGTCGTCATGCTTCCTTGCTCACATTTCAAGTTACAGAACCCCATCATCTGTCGTCCTCCGTTACATACCTCATGCTGTTCTCATGACTTAGTCCTCTGAAGATCTCAAGTTACACCATCGTCGTTCTGGACCTGATCAGCTTCGGAGTCCGGCAAGGGATGACTCGTTGTGGCTGGTGAATAGCTAGTGCTATTTGGGAATTGGGTCAGGTAGCACAGCCACAGGCCAGACTCAGCTCAACGTCATCGCTCAGAATTGCTTGCGCAACACAAGGTTGAACCCGAAGCTGAGGTTGATGATATGGGAGAAAGCTGTGTTGATGTTGCCGGCTCCTCTGTTATCTTTTACTGCACGATGATGAGCAATTTCTACATTCGAGAAGACTGAAGCAAGCCCTGGTTAGCCTCAGAGCCTGCGAGATCCTGTCATTGCACCAAGTCTTTCAGTGCATCATTTCCATTTGCTTCCGCAGAGCAAGTACCCTTCTCTCCCTCGGCCTTGAATCCTGGTTTACCTCTGAAATTTATGTTGTCGCTTATCATTCTTTGTTAAAGCTATTCGTGCACATCCACTCCAGAGCCTTCCAGCGAAGTCATTAGCGGGGAGCATCAGATGAACTTTGCTCGAAGCCTTTTTACTCCTGGCGGGAAATCTTTACCCAGCCAGATGTGCCTTGCGTTTTAGTTCATGTTATTTATTTCGTGTGTTCTTTTACATCGAGAGGTTCAATTTGGAGATTCAGACTCGGAATCACATGGTACTTGACCTCAACTTGACTTTTCTAGCCATCGCATGCCTCTATAACATACATTATCACTGTTATACAAGAGGCCTTTTATCACAGGGAGTTAATACGGTCGAGATCCAAAAATCTCAATTGGGGTTCAAGTCTAGTCAATGAGCTCCATATCTCGCTATTGCACACGGCATCAATGGCCCCCACACGCCACATACTGTCGTCCCCACCCTCAGAAGTCAACCCAACGTTTAACGGAAGCTCCCAATTGGTGTGCATCTAACCAATCATCACTCTCACATCACCGGGCGCACTTCCTCGAATGCCTTCTCCCAAATCTCGGTGGGGCTGTGATGATGATATATCATGTCGGCTGCCATCACTGAACAGCACTTCGGATTGATTCTATCTCTTCCTACTCTTAGTCGACACAGTGACTTACCGACCGTTACGCTCTCGTTCAGTCAACTACTCTACCATATTAGCATTGATAGCCTCCGCATCCACAGGGAGATCTACCGGTCGAGATGCAACCCACAAGGCTCTATTGAGCTCACCAGGACCCGACTTCCGACAGAATAAATAACCATGATTCTAGCTCCTACGAAGGGCTGGTCGAGGACAGCGAACTAGATTATAATCTTCTGCCAGAATCAACTCCTACCACCGGAGACGCGACAGCCTCTTCAGGCTCCTCGTCCACAATTCGGGCATCAGCCAGCTCCTTCATTTCAACGCCCGAGCAATCCCTGCTGCCAGTTCAAGCATCGACGCTGAAACACGTGTCTTTGGGGATCAAATGGTAATCTCCTTTGTTCATCATCACAACCCTTTTCACCGGCAATGCTCTATCACTGGAACATCATTTTTACTACCTAATCCTAAGCGGCACCGAAGCAGGCGACGCAGCTAATCAAGCCTGGCCAATTAGATTTGGAATTGCATTTGCATTCCTCATTTGTGCGACATTCCAAACTACTACTGTCGCTGCCGCTCAGCAATATATTTGGATGACTGTAAGGCGAAAGTCCTTGGTCATTATGTGGGTAGCCACACTATTAACTTCAGCCGGATGCTGAAATATCGAGAACAGAGAGTTCGAATAGATTGTACTCCTTGACAAGTGATACACGGAGCATCTTCAACCTTGAGCTTTTCAAGGCCACCAGGGTTAGTCTTCTACTTGGCATCATATTCTGGTAAATGATCCTCCTATCCTCATACGGTACAACTTGCTAAGGTAGTCTTCAGGTGCTTGGAATTCATCGGCGTTGCTCCGCTTGCCACCCTTTCCGTTATTCCCAGGAATGTCTCTGTCTTGGCTTATATACCCATTTTGGATCCCTCACAGCCATCGTAGGCCCATGATTCCCATATATACACTTGGAGCCAAGAGTCAATAACATACAAGATTGCAGAACAGTCTGCGATCAGGTTCGACGATTTGCTCATCTATCCACCAGTACAGAGCCTGGACTGGTCATACGAGTTCAACTTTTACGGCCCTTCAGTGTTATGTTTTCAAGCGAACGGTACGCAGCAACTCAGTTCCAACCAAGTCATTGATTCATTTCAAGACATTTAATCCGTATATGTCTACAGTGGCCTCGACGACTCATACTGGTATCCTGATCACAACTGGCTTCTCTTTTCCGCCTGGACGTGGAATAACCCCCCAAGCCCCCGGAGCGAAGGTTGTACCGGAGATTATTGCACATCCTTTCAACATCTAACTTGAGTATTGTTTGCAGTCCCATGAATGCGTCTTTTGATGTTACAATAGCTTCCGTCAACGGAGTCAACCAGGTCACTCAGCGGGAAGTGACGGCATTGCAAAGTCTTGTTTCTGACCTGGAATATAACTTATCCTTATTCCCTGCCAACCCGAGTCTCATTTCGAGAGCATACATATCTCATTTCTTTGCACTCAGTGGACTACTAGTTGGGACTCTCACACTGAGCAATACTGTCCGCGGCGATCAGCAAGTTATCGACGGCCTCCCATCAACCAACTTTCTCTCCACGAGCCTAGTGGCATGCAATAATATCCAAAAAAGTCCCTTCAGATATCTGAACAATACACCTTCGGAGAGCGATGCCTTTGGCAACACCTTTCCTCCTCACCCATGGATGTGCAAGAACCACTTTCTCACCAACAAATGGTCGAGCCATCGAAAGATCTTGCAAATAATATAACATTAAGCTATCTAAGCTCCGCCAATCTCACTAATTATAATACAGCGTCCCAGAACGTTACAACATCAAATACCATCAGCTTATACGGTCTTTGATTTCTATTCGCTGCAATCGCTGCAGGAATCGGTATCTACTCAATAATCGATAATGGCGTCTCTCATTCCTCAACCTTCTCGGCCATCATAGCGACGACCCGCAATACAGAGCTCGACTCGCTTACGCGAGGAGCATCCCTTGGAGCTAAGCCTCTACCTGAAGATTTTCTAAAAGCGAAGTTGGGGTTTGGACCTTTGCTTAAACTTCATCACGTCCAAGATGGTGCGGGAATGGAACACAATCCGAAAACATTCCGCATATCGCATTTGGGTTTGAGAATAATGTTGGGCAATTGAGAAAATGAGGGAGGTATGTATAAATAGTCCGGAATATCGAAAACATGTCGAATCGAGAGTGGTCTCTTGGATACATAACCGCACGCAGCAGGCCATCCTACTGCTCAAATTTCTCAAACTCTATCTACGATCACAGTATCATTAATGTAGAACTCCTTGATGATACCCTTCCCTGCCTCCTCCATATCCAATTTCTCAATCTCCTCCTGGACCCTCTCCCGCCTCTTTACCAACTCCTTGCTGACATTCTTCCATTCCAAGCTTCCGCCCTCAGCACCATCACCGCCCCAGATCTTCCTTCCGGCGCCCAATTCAACAGGCTTCAACTTCCCACCCTCCTTCCTAGTCACTCCATCCACTATCACCATCTCAATATCCTTCGGACTGCTCTGCAAAATCACAGCTTGCACCGGGTCATGCTGCGCAGCACAAACCATAGCAGGAGAGCTCGCATCCCAAACCAAAATATCCGCCAACTTCCCAACCTTCAAACTCCCCACCTTATCACCCAAACCCGCTGCCCTCGCACCACCAATCGTTCCCAAATTAAACGCTTCTTCGACCGTGTGATTTAATTTCCTGGGAACTTTTTCTTTATCAATGAATGTCTGATTGTAGACGCCGCGGGAGTGTTGGAGCAGCAAGCGGAGTTCGGAGACAATGGAGACGGAGTTGTTGGAGTGGCAGTCAACCCCAACTCCGCATTGGGATGTGAGGTTGAGGGTTGGGTGGAAGGCTGCAGTGGAGCCGCCGAGCATTTGGAGTTCGGTTGAGGGAGTGGTTGCACAGTGGGAGTTGGATGAGAGGAGGAGGGCAGCGTCTTTGGGGGTGGCGTTGGTGGTGTGGGAGAAGAGGTAGGTGGAGTCGAGGATGCCGTACTGGTCCAGGAGCTCGATTGGGGATTGCAGTGCTTGATTTGTAGTCAATTTCTGAATCTCTCAGGGGGAGAGAGAGAGGGAGGACAGACCTTGGACGGCGCTCCGGCCATAGTGAGTAGTGATGAGCTTGATCCCTATCTCCTTGACTTTGGTAAATAGATCAACAACAACCTCTTTCGGGTACCAGAACCCATCGAATGCCAAACCGAGCGTGATACGACCATTACCAAACGGAGCTTGGGATGCAAGATCAGACAAAGTACTCATGACCCAGTCTGAAAGTAGGTCTTGATTTCCGAGTTTGAAGGGTTTCCAGGATTCCACACGGCTTGTGGGGCAGTAGCAGAACACGGAGCGAATGCCTGATGAGACGTCGGCTGCAATTGCTGCTTTACCTGATATCTGTAAGACTGTGAAGGTCAATAGAAGCATTGGAATGGGACGTACTGGATTCGGTAGTGTAGTTGAAGTGAGCGTGGTCAACGACGGTTGTTGTGCCAGCATCGAGCATGGCGAGACATCCGCCAAGTTGGCCCCAAAAGAAGTCTGCGTCGGTATGAATAGAGGATGTGAAGTTTCCTAGACCCAGTGAGCAAACATTCATAATTTGGAATGGTGACTCACCTTTAGGGAAGTAGTCGAGCAGCATGTCGTCACCGTGTCTTCCCTTTAGCAATGTCTGCCAGACATGATGATGAGTGTCGACAAAACCAGGAGTCAAAATCTTATCTGTGCAATCGATGATTTGAGCATCAGATGGAGGCTTGATTCCAGCTTCAATCTTCGAAATGATGTTCCCTTCGACTAAGATATCTGCCTTGATGGCTCTGACATGATCGTTGTCGTCGTGGACTAAGACTGTTCCACCTTGGAGAAGCATTGAATTTGCCATATTGGAAAATGTCAAAATGTTGCTTGACCGTATAGAGTCACTAACTGTTTCAAATTTTATATGTTCTCTATCCTCTCTGGAAATTTGGCTTTTATGCTCGAGACTTCCCTCCGAATATCTCCAAGTCACGGGAATAAGTCATTTCGAAGCTCGCTCTCGAGCTCGAAGGACCGACTTACAGCGAACCCCGAGCTTCGACATCATGGGACGATTAATCAATGAAATCCATGAATTTTCTGCAGATTTCGACTCGAGGAATGGAGTTGTTGGCTGGAGTTAGGACTTAAGTGACGTGGCAAGTCGATGTTAACCTACCTCACTGGGTTAGATCACCCGCTTGCGGGGCTTTATCCTAGGAACCCCTCACTGAGGGCATGGTTGTGCATGTATCTGCCCACCCACGTGTCGTCTTTCTTGAGATTTAGTCAGCGCAGAACTTTGTGTGAGATGGGATTGATTTGCTGGTAACCTCAGACGGAACCCGTTGCTACCTAGGTAGCTTTAGAGCGAGCGCTGTTAAGATGGACAGTGTGACCAAATACCTCCTTTTGCGGGGTCCTGTCTCTAGCGAGAAGCCCCTGAATTCTCATTCTCGGTTAGGCTTACAACCCCTGAGCCAATGCCTTGCACATCACTTTTCATTCATTCCTCGACCTAGGATACAAAAGAAAGTTCACCAAGCAGAAGTACGGCCATTTTAAATATAGTCATTAAAAATGAGTATCCAAAAAGTGTACAACGTCTCCCATAACACCGACCGCGAAGAAAATAGGTCTGGAAGTTCCCCAAAGCATGCCGCGCTCTCAGCCAACGCCCACACGAAGCAAACTTCATCATCGCAACCAAGACCTTATTCTCGTACACTTCGCCTTCTACTATGGCGCCTCTCTCGAGGGTGATCTTCTGGCAGCAGACTTCCACACTCACTAGGTCGACTCGACTCATAACGAGGTCCATACTCTCTACTCAAAGACGATGATCCGCTTCTGCTTCTCATGCTTCCACTCTCTTCAGCATCGGAACTTCGACCGCTCACCGATCCATAGCCCGAGTCTGATCTACTTCGAGATCTTTTCCTGAGCTTTTGAGGTTTCGCTTCGGGATCTTTGAAGGCATTTGGTGGGTATTTTCTATCGTTCACATCTGGTCTTCGATGTTTGGGAGGCTGTAAGACATCCTCAGCACCGGAGCAGTAGTCAATTGAGCGTGATCTACTTCGTGTAGAACTGTGGTGTTGTCTTAGATCTTCACGTGGATGATGACTTGTCGGTGGAGGTGGTCGAGTAGCTACACGCTCTGGCGTCGGATGTAAGCGTATTGGAACAGCATCAGCTGCAAGTCTTTGATGCCTGGTAGGCTGCACGACACCCTCAGCTACGGATTCGTGGTCGACAGAGTGAGATCTGCTTCGGGATGAAGTGTAGCGCGGCCTTTGATCTTGCCGCGGATGATAATTTTGTGGTGGGGGCCGTCGAATCGATTCACGTCCTGCTGTTGAATGCTCGTCTATAGGGAGAGAACTAGCAGCATGCCTTCGATGTCCGGGAGGTAGTGGAAGACCGTGGCCGCTGGAGTCCTGGTGTATCGAGCGAGGTCTTCCTCGCATTGAGGATTGCTGTGTCCGATCGACCTGTGGTAGATTGCTTGGTGGTGGGGGTTGTTGAATTGCTCCACGCTCTCGTATTGGATGGTCGCGCAATGGTACATCATCACGTCTTCTAAGAGACAGTGGTTGATGGTTATATGCAGCGTCATGTGCGATGACCGGAACAATTTGTCTCGCTGTCTGAGTCGCGATCGGTCTTCGAGGCGGTAGTTCAGAGTGATCGTGATATTGTCTTGGACGCGGCTCGTTCCGCTGAGGCTGTGGGCGCGGAATAGGAGGTAGTGTATGTGGTTCGGGACAGAGAGACTCTCCTCCAATGCCTCTGGGCCTTTGCGGCATCTGCATACCAATTGGTTCTTGTACTGGTTGTTCTGGTTGATCATGATAGTGTGGGTAGCGGTTGCCTCGCGGACGTTGTGGGTGGCGTTCGGGTGATGGTTGACGGTAGACGAAGTCTTGCACAACGACTGGAACAGTTTCCGGCACCTCACGACGAGTACGCCTCTGCGCAGATGATTGATGGTAATGAGGCCACGGATGATTTCGTGGAGGTGATCGCTGCGTCTCGGGCAGTGAGCTAGTCGAACTTGTGGCTACAGTTGTAGAATCATCGAGTACATCCTCGGCAAGATGCCTGAGTCCACTCAGGTCAATGCGAGCTCTCTTCATTCTTTTGTATCGAGACGATCCAGCACGTCTAACTCGGCCAAGGTGCTGTCGTAGGAGAATTCTAGACTGGGTCTCTCGAGTTCCTTGGAGTATGTCTTGCTCCGTAAGCTGTGTTGGGAGGTTGCTTGGGCTTCGTGCCCTCACTTGTTGGCTCACGGTCCTGAGTGTACGTTAGTTCCCTGGTACCCGAGGGTAAGGACTGCAGGACTTACAAGTGCAAGGTTTTGAGGGCGATGTTATACCAGTCTTCACAATCTTCCAGCCGATCCCGGTACCGTTCTATTTTATTGAACCCCGCCGTCATAGCAACCCAATTCATAAACCTAAAACTCCCTTTATTGCGAAACCTTAGGTGAAAACCTGCGATGTCTTCACCGAGTTGTCTGCAGTACCGTCCGAGGGCGTGAATAATGTCTGAAAGCTTTCTAGGAACTAGACCTCCTAGTCTTCGCAGCGTATCCTTCACTTCATCAATAGTGTCATACAAACAACGAAGCTGCCTTTTCAACTCTCTAGCTTCTTCCTTTGAGGATATAACATGTTGAACGTTTCCAATTACTTTAACAAGCTGTATCCCCGCTCCGAGAATACCAAAAGTCAAAGTTCTATTCTTTTTATCAGCAGATAACAGGCTATCCCAGATTGATGTACGCTTACATTGGATCCGCCATCATAACACAATCAACGTTTAGCTGCTACCGAGCCTTGCAGTCGAACCTCAAGTAACGCCACGACACCAAAGCCTCGCCGTAGATCCCGAGACCTAGCCTTGTGTGAATTTAAGATATAACAGAGTCAGAACCTCCTTCAATTGCATTGATTGTCCCAGCCTGACCGAGATATCTGTGAGACCGCAATAGTCTAACAACAAAATTTGCAATATAGAAACCGCAAGGATATCGCTCCTAATCAAGGAATATGAACTCGCACCATTCAAGGGGGGAAACTCGCACAGCCTCCCTCACCGATCGAGGCTTATTTTCTGATGAGTTCATAGGGCTGCTATGTATCAGAAACGAGGCTGAGCTAGATAAGTTCGAGTTGTGCACACTTGATATCTGCATGTTCCAGCCTTGCTCGACGACACATTGGTCCACGTATCCTGCATGAAACTATGGACAAAAGAAACATGCAAGATAACCAGGCTTTCGGTGAGCAGGTCGAAAGTAGGTCCCGTGCACTTGCTATTGGTGGTGCCCGGTTCATGGTCAAGCCTTTCGACCTTGCTTCCCTCGACAATTTGCTTGTGGTGGAGCAGCAGTGGGACATGATGCTAAACCTGCCACTGAAGAATGAGTTCTTATCCCTCGTTTGTAGTATGGCGGACGTCGAGAAGTTCTGATTGTATTCAGCCACGAGGCTGCCTCGGCGCGAAGTCTTATTCGCTGGAAATACTGCACGCCACGACTAGGTAGCTCTGCATCGTCTTTCCTTCTTCTTGGACCATCTGTGATTGCGATTGATGGCATGGGCAGTGCCCGAGTTTTCGCAAAAGCAAGAGAGTATCGTTGTTCCATAAGTTTTCCAAATCGAGCATCACGTGGTACGACCCATTTTTGAAGGCACATTTCTCCGCGTCTTCTATTGGCGCCTAAGCCTCAAGGAATCTTCCATTTCCTTCACCATCTACGAGACTCCTTGGGAGCCTTCTCCCTGAACAGCGGAACAGGACGTAACATGACGGGATCTCCTTCGCTCTCGTCTGCCCTAACATCCATACTCGAGTTTGCAGAGTCCAGAACCTGACGGTGATATCCATTCCGACGTCGCCGATCTTCTGTCCTGTTTGACCAAAGAATTTTGACTCCCTTCCAGAAGCTCGACAATTCGCCGGCCCAGAGCAAACATAAAAGGATGATGACAAAAGTCAGGGGAATCGCGGTGACCCAGAAGACCCATTGATTGAGCTCCATGTTTCGAATATCATTGACGTTCATGCCGAGGATACTAGCCACCGTGCTGAGAGGTAGAAATATTATTGTGACAATTGTAAATGCGTAGATAGCGGCTTCTTGCCGGTCTCTGTTGTAGTCAATTCTTCGAATATTCTATAGGAAATTTTTTTAGTCAGAGCATTATCATAGGCGGACGGGGAGAGACTTGAACGCACCCAGGCCTCAAGTTCAGAAGCACGATCGAGCATTTGTTGGAAACCGCGAATTTTGCGATCAACCAATGCTTGAGTTTCTTGTATGAGAAGTCCCTGGACACCATCGGGATCGGTAGGATCTATTTGCGTGCCTGGGGGCCTCGATTTTTCATGTTGGGCAACATTGGTAGGTCTTCCAGCATCTTCGTTGCGATAGCTGCTCCGGTATCGTGAAGGATATACAGTGCCTTGCAGTGGCCCTACTTGCGAGGATGAATAGTGGTGGTGAGAAGATGCATGCGAATGAAATGACATTGGAGCGATCTCATAATCTGCAGCTAGGGTCTGTCGTACGACGATTGGAGAAGATCGAGTCTCCACAGGCTGATTGAATAGTTGAGGATCGGTAACGATACGGCCTTGGAGAATAAGATTATCCAGAATAACGGCAATCTCTTCTTTAAGGCAACTTATTTTGTCTTGATGGCCTCGATCAAAAGGATTGTTCTCCATCTTTGACTCCTAACTATGAATCAGTACCACATATGCAGACCACTGATTGTATGATAGAAAAGGGTACTAACCAGGAGCTTCAGGTATTCCAAGTACGTATCGCCGATGTCCAAAAAGTGTGCCTTTGAGGAGGTTGTGATATCTCCTAAGAGTATCCAGTTGATGAGAGACACGAGATCGAAAGGCATCAGAGCAGAATATTCCACAAGGCTACTATAATCCAGGCTCTGAATAGTTTTTCGCATACCCTCGTTGAGAAGCATGCGGCAGATGTCGCTCTGTGCATCGAACTCTGCCATCTGATTATCTTTGATGGCAAAGGAAAGAGCGATCAAAAGATGAACCCACGCTCTTGGAAACTCTTCGGAAAGCTCTATGTTGGATCTATCCGACGGACTTGCTTGGGAAAGTAGTTCTTGGAAATATCGAGTCAGCGGAGTAATGGTTGCAAGCCAGGAGTTAATCCTGAGCGCGTGATATATATCTCGATCCCTTTGATTAATTCGTGGCGTGGCGAAACTGTGGGTGCTCTCGTCCTGATGGGATTCTCTGGACTCCATTTTCGATTTGCTAGGCGAAAGTAACTGAATGAATTATTAGTCCAGCAAAGAAAACGAAAATTGATTCGAACGCGTGTCACATCAAAACTTAACACAGGAACTCAACTCATAAACTCCGCAAGGACATCGAAATGCAATAGGAAAATATATCGTAGAAACACAGTGATAGGAAGACACTTACAATTGTAAGACGGTAGATCGCTCCCCAGAACTTGTCAACTGTGTGACTGTGGAAGCGAGCAGGTAGGAAAAATGAGAATAACATTTCTGCTTTGTTGACGAGGTCAACTTGACACTCATAAGCCCAGCGCCACTCATCATCTTGCTTCTTCGATGTCGTGATCTCCGTTTCTTGTCTTCCAAGGAAGTCGTATACATCTCCTCGTGAGTGTTGATGACATTCTCTATAGGCTAGCTTCTGGACGAAGCTAGTCTTGTGCTTGAGGAATCGATCTAGTTCCCCGAGGTCTTCTTGAAGTCCCATCAAACTCGGGTCATCGACAACGCCAGCTCGAGAATTTTCCGTGTCCAGTGCCGTGATCCCCTCTGTGTCGGACCATGTTGTAGAATCGATTTGGTTCATCCAAGTGAAAACATGAAAATTGTTCTTCGTCAAATGCTTTTCAACATGAGCTTTGACTGGTCTCGCCTTAGCAGCTCTATCTGGATGCAAACCGTCCCTCGTGTCGACATGTCGTGAAATGGGTTCATCTGCGGCTGCATTACTAGCACCAGACACTGCAAGAAATGGAGCATTCTCGTGTTTATTATTTACAGACCCACTCGCGGATATCTCGAAAGCTGGGGGAGCCGTCTCCTGGTGCGTGTGAGCAGAATTCGTCGCGAGTAGTGTGCCTCGTGCCGGTTCATTGATATTTGCGAAGCTACTCTTGGTAAGTCTATTGCTTATCGATTGTCAATGGCGGGATTCCAAGGCATTACCTGGTCTCGAGTTGAAGACGAACGATAGTCTTGGATGCTTGAGCATGAATTTTGGGCCAGTTTTCTGGTGTGACGGGTTCGCCATTATACGAGAATTGTATCCTTTTTGGCCAATATTCCCAAAAGTGCGACAAAAAATCCTGAGCCCAATAAGTTTTTGCTCGTATGAATTTGCCCTGACTACAATACTCACAAACCATGTCTCGCATTCATCTAGTGGGAACGACCAATGCAGTGACTTTCCCTTCATAACGAGAAGTTGGTTTGAACGTCTGATTTGAGTTCCAGGCGCTCTTGCTGTGCTCGGCTCAGTCGAAATCGAGATCGATTTTCCAAGAAGGGAATGAATGGGTGTTCTGGAACATGTGATCATGAGATCTGAAATAGGTTGTCAGTGATGTTTCATGAGCCAAAAGTTCCAGTTCAATACGCACAATCATCGACTACAAGGCACCAGATTTGGTCAATATGGAAGCAGTGCTCATCGTAGGTGTTAGGTAAATGACAGACAGCTTGTTGCATGTCTCTTTCCCTTTTCACTGAAGGAAAGCGCGTTTGTAACAGGGTTCTAATCGGGTAGCTGGAATGAGGTAGCCCAATAAGTGAACCTGAATATCTTTTCAAGCAAAAGAAGGGAAGACACATCCATGTTGCGGCCCCTGGCTTCGGATTATGCTGCGTCGATTCCGAACTGCCTTTCTCCTGACAAGGGCCCGGCGTCATCACGTTAAGTTTGGTTCCGCCTGAAGTATGAAAAGGTTTCGAATACTTCTTTCGAGCGCGATTAAAGAGCTTCGTTATCGTCTTCCTCTCACTATCCGTAAGTCCGGCAATGTCAATGCATCTGGATTCAAATAGGTCAAAATCCATGTGGATATCCTCAAATTGGATCCATCGAAAGATCGGCTGCGGTCCACTGCGAGATCTTTGACTTGTATCTTGTGATGCTGTCAACTTTGCAGTTTGAAGTCCTTCAATCAGTCCATCCCCTGTGTAGTGAGAGCAGAATACCTGCAGAATCTTGCCGGTGTAGGAGTCATGAAACTGGATGTTAGATGGGGTGTCCGGCGTGTCGCTTTCCGCTTGGTCAGACACAGAGCTGGTGGTACTCGCGTGGCTGGGAAGACTTCTCGTGTGTCGAGACAGACTGAAAGGATAGGCATGGGCATCCCACTCGTCGTCCAGGTAACCAGGAAGGTAGTATCGATGACTCGGAGAGCAAGAATCTGTTCCTCTTTCGTCGTCTGAGGCGCAATCATCGACATCACTCAGGGAATGTGCAGGGCTATATTCTCCTTCCACAATATTGTTGATTATGGGAGATCCATGTCTCTCGACGTCGGAAGAACAGAAGGAGTTCGCGCGAGATCTGCGTCTCCGTGAAGCGCGTTCTGGCCTGTCCAGAGTGACAGGCCCCCCAGGAGACGCATCTGTGTAGTCGATCTTCTGATTATCGAATCGTACTGGTAAGCTTGCCCGACGGAACGGACGACGGGGATAAATGGGATGAATATGGTTGGTGCCTCGATCGGTATTAAGTCGGGTTTCAAATTCGTCTTCGGCTTTATGTATAAAAGCCATCTTGCTGGTGAATAGTTGAATCAGCGACAAAGGAAGTCCGAAATGCTCATGAGGATTGAAACTTCAAGAAAGCTCACTCGCTCCCCGTCATCCCACCATGACAGCATGTAACGTGACTAGGGTCTTCAACCTCAATTGAAACATTGCAAAATACAATACGATGAGAACTGAACCAATTGAATCGTTCATTTCGTTGGGTTCAGCAGATTTCTAAAGCCGCAAACGCCTCTTTCGGTGTCTCCCCACGATCATACGACGAACGCCTCCCGAAGTCCTTCAAGATATCGAAGGCGTTAGGGAGTCCAACATATTTCGGACATTGACAGACTTGGAATGAAAACGATCATTAATAACTCGTTAATTAAAGACTTGACAGAATGCGCTCGATAAGCTGTAAAATGCGCTCTGCGCCCTCAATAGAAAGCGCTGGAGCTGAACACATCTTGCCACTGGACGGATTCTGTTTCGACTTCAATTGACATCAATATAATTTATAGAAAGATAAAGTGGTCTGCTACTCTTTTGGAGGTGCATGTCGATGAATTATGTATATGAGGAGAGAAGAGAGGTCTGAAGAAGTTTAAGATTGCTCTGACTTTTTGCACGCTCCGCCCCGCCCTCAAGTCGAGGACGTCACTCTTCGCCGCGAAACTACCAAAACACAAACAACAATATCGCCCATGATGTCTCCTCAACACCACCTCTATACTCCCTAACCTCTAATCTAATATGAGTTCAACAATCGAAACCGAATCTCCCTCCTCTCAACTTAATACCACCCTCCACGAATCCATAACCCGTTTCCTCTCCTCCAAACGCCCCCTCTTAACGCACCTCAACGCCGACACGACATGGCTTCTTTCGATCCCCTATCCTCTATCCTCGCCTTCAGCACGAAATCGCACATTCTACCATATTCTGATCGATCCTTGGCTGAAAGGCGGACAGTCTGATGTCGCGGCTTTCTTTTCACAGCAGTGGCATGCTACACCTAGTTCTGTGCAGACAACCGCTGAGGTCGAAGATGTAATACGACGGATTGAGGATGCTGCACAAGGTGGAGAGACGGCCAATGGTGACGCTGCGAACATGGATGTTGTGGACATGGGACTGGGAGAAAGGGAGGCAGATGTGATTGTGGTTGATACTGGTGGTGTAGCGGAGAAAGAAATTGAGGAAGGGAATACGATTGATGCTGTGGTTGTGAGCCATGAGTTTACGGATCATATGCACAAAGAAACGCTGCTCGAGATTCCCCAGACAGTGCCAGTGTTCGCGACGGTGAAAGCTGCAGGGATTATACGATCTTGGAAGCATTTCGACTTTGTCGCGGATATACCGAGATTCAATGGTGATTGGAGAATGAGCTCGAATGAGATGCTGCCGGACTGGTTGGGAATATCGAGGGTTGCAAAACCTGGGATGGACCTGCTGTACTACCATTCTGCGATTATGATTGCGTTCCCGAGAGATGAGGGAGAAGGAGAAGTAGTCATATATACTCCGCATGGAATCACCCCTGCTGATCTGCAGCCTGTGGCGGAAGCAGAAACGAGGATACATACGCTGGCGCTACTACATGGATTACAGGACATCTCGTTACCAAGAGCGCAGCTGAATAAGGGTGCCCATAATGGGTTGAAAGCGCAGCGACTACTAGGTGCTAAATACTGGATCGGGACGCATGATGAGCTGAAGAAGGGTGGCGGAATTGTGAGTTGGTTTCTGAAAAGAAAGCAAATCACACTGGAGGATGCTATCGACCAAGAGAAGAAAGAGCATGGGGAGCAGATGAAGGGAAGTGAGTTGGAGAATATGAAAGATGTCAAGTTCAAAGATCTGGGCAATGGCGAGAGTCTGCTGTTGGAGTAATCGATCAACGAGACACGCTGCACTAGAGTGATCCACGTCACCTCCAGCTGTTTGAATGAAGCTCTTTGTGACGAAAATGCCATCCGGGAGCGCTTTGTACACTGCGCTGCTGCCTTCTTTTCTAGGTACTTTAACTCAAGTTTTGGCAGCCCGCTCACATGACTTTGAGCTGGAGAGAAAGGCTTGCTCAGCCCATCGCATCGACGCACCACTTTGACCCTCGAATACCAAACACTTCAGCTCCGTCGCATCTCATCCCTGTCTGTTTATCATAACACTTGATCGAATAGATTTGAACGTCCCAATTATTGCGAGCAACTGATTAGAATGTCACGAATGGACGAGTCTAGAGATTGGGCATGGAGACAAGATGTCAACCTGAAGCGACCTGTAAATGATGAGGATCCACCGGAGGTTTCTTTTTTGGATAGCCCAGATGCTCTCTGGCAGGAACCGCAAGTTGAGGAAGTTCTCACTTGCATAGGCAACGGTTTGTCTCATGATTAGATGCGGGAGTATGCATGTGCTGACAGGATCTAGCTCGAAGCTTTTACTTCTATGGAGCGGGTTTTACTTCAAAGAATCAGGATCTTTCCTCCTACATGACCCAAGAGGAGCTACAAGCCGACCTAAAAGCTTACGGGAATCCTCCTGGGAGCGATGAGATCCTCCAAAGACCGTTTGCTTGTGTAGTTGAAGCTCTCTGCCGATGCGGCGTTGGGGCCACTAGGAATATGGAACGGCTTTACAATGAATTGCCTTCTCAAAATCACATTCGGCTTCTTGAAGTCCTGCCCGGTTCTGGTCCCGTGCAATGTAGTATGCATGTTGCTCTCCTCCCGGACGACAAACATACCTACGAGGCGTTGTCATACACGTGGGACCTCAACTATTATGAGTATAGTGATGAGAAAGAGCGTTTTCCTATAATTTGCAGCGGTTTCGAAGTCAGTATCAAGGAGAATCTCTATACTGCACTCTGCAGGGTTCGTGAACAAGATGTGTCGAGATTACTCTGGGTCGACGCGCTTTGTATAAACCAAGAGGACTTGCTTGAACGCAGCTACCAGGTTCAACGCATGGACGTCATTTATGAAAATGCCTTTCGGGTGGTAATATGGTTTGGGAAAGTCCATCATGAGCCCAAGAAGCCCGCCAAGCCAGCAGCGTGGACACCGCCAGCCTCCGTGCCCACGACACTCGCACAGGAAGCCTTTTCTGGAATCTGCGAAATCGTCAACGAATGGAGAGCAAAAGCAAATCTCGCCGATACAATAGCTTGCGCTGGTTATACAACTCATGCCAACAAAACGCAGGTGGAGCCGAATGGTGAAGTATTATCTGCGGGAAACCCCCTCTGGCGAAAGGTGTTCTGTCTCTACAGCGCAAGGTGGTTTAAACGCTTATGGGTGGTTCAAGAGGCCGCTCTTGCAAGATCAGCAGTTGTGATCTGGGATGACTCGGAGATTTCGTGGGAATGGATTAGGCTTGCGGCAGCAATCATTCGATCCAATTTTCAACGAATATCAAACAGTATAAGAAAGGATTCTAGTCGAAATCCATTCCGCCCTCCGACCCGCAGAGTTCCAATGGTGTCTCTAATGCATACTTTATATATCGACTCTCCAAATCCCAACGCTACTTCCAGCCACTTCAATTCTCCTTCCTCCAGCTGCTGAAGCTGACGCGGCAGTTTGAATGTAAGGACGACCATGATCGAGTATACGGACTTCTTGGACTGCCTACGAACGACAAGCACGCAATTCTCTTAGTCCCAGACTATTCTAAAACTGCCGGCCAAGTCTACCTTGAAGTTGCCAGGTCAATCCTCAGCTCGTCGAAGGATCTCTCGATGTTCTCAAGCATCCAACGCTCTCGGAACACGCCGTATGATCGCATGATAAACCGCAGGATCCCTGAGATTTACAACTCCGAAGACATCATTCCCTCCTGGACTCCGCAGTGGCACTTTGTTCATACACAATCATTGGCTCTACCGGAGCCACATCCAAACTTCAATGCTTCAATGGACCGCAAAGTCTTGAGTAGAGACTGCACTGATCCGCTAAAATTGATTTTACGTGGAGTTCAAGTTAACACTGTCCACAAGAAATGGTATCCAGGTTCCCTCTGGCGAGGAGAACCAAGTGCGAATCGTGCTCACCCAACTCGCAGAAGCATTTTTAGGGGTAAACCAGGGACCCTCAGTCTTGATCAACTGCTGAATGAACGACGCTATACAGAAGAGAACCTTGTCACTATTGCCATGACTTTGACAGGAGGCAGGAATTGGTATGGACTTCCGGTGCAAAATACGTCAGCTCATTTAGCAGACTATGCTCGGTGCCTTCTTAAAGAAGGCCTGGTTTGGTCTCTGGATGGAACCTTGGTCGGCGCCCACAATACCTCTGGTCTTGAGTCGAGCACACGCGACCTGCAAACATATCGGGTCTGCGCATACGTCAATTTGGAGGCGTTGCAGACACTCTCAGATGGTGGCAATGCCGACAGATTTCTTGATGCCGTTGCTACAACGTGCTCAGGAAGGCAGATTTTCCAGACTAAAACTGGGCTCGTCGGGGTGGGCTTACGGATCACTGACGAAGGCGATGGGATCTGCATTTTCTTCGGAGCTGATATTCCCTTCGTGATTAGGCGTGAGCGTGAGGCGGGGTATTCTGTTGTCGGGGAATGTTATATTGGTTCTCTGATGCGCGGAGAAGTGATTCAGAAGCTTGCTACACCTCACAGCGGACTAGAAGAGTCGTGGATCGAGTTGGTCTGAAGCCTCGCAGAGGATGACGAAGTGCTAAAGCCATGTAAATTCTGCCTCTCTAATATACAATCTTCCTCAAACAAGTGCTGACATGTCTAGGACCTATATCACATTAGACTTCCTCTCCTTCGACCAGCCACATGATGGGCCACCACCCAAATACTCTCCAAAACACCACATAACATGGCAGCCACACAAGATTAAGCTTCAAATGTCTATCGGACCCCAGACCCTTGCATCCAGTATGGATATTCACCCTGCGAGTCCAAATCGGGACGTAGGTATGAGCAACGCGCTTGCGGATTGAAAGGGTGTACAGCTCCGTTACAGTGATGTAGTTGAGCTTCTGAGTAGTTACATTGTAGAGAAGGGCTACTTTAGCGGTGTCAACTAGAGTCGTTGGTGCTGGGAATGGCTCGGGCTTGGGAACAGGCTGTGGGTCGGATGTGGGCGGTGCTGTTGGAGGATGGCGGGTTGATTGAGACATCACCCTCTCGTTGGTGGTTGGAGCTTTGAGAATGCCTGTGATATCCTCTATCTTGCTGACCTAGAGTTCTGAAAGATCAATCTGGGTTTTCATGTCCATATGTATGTGAGTGGAGAGGCTGCATTATTCTATTCATGGGTTTCTTTGATTCACATAGTCCATAGCCATAGGGGACAGTTTCCATCGCCATGACTTGACCCCGCTCAGGCATCGATCTCCACGAAAGGATCAACTTCCCATTACAAAATAACGCATGGAAACTCGCATCTTGCACTACAAAACATGGCGCTCAAACTGAACACGATGGTCCTACCCAAAGCAACTTACAGAGCGGCCAGGGTTCTGCCGGGTACCCACTTTGTGACAATGAAGTCAGCAATCTGCTTCTCTGCAACGCGACAACTCGGAAGTTTCCATTCATCACTAAACATGAGCTTGCTGAGCTCCAGAAGCGGCGGATAGTCTGGCAGGTAGCAGTGCCTTTGCTCGCACGAAGAGTCGACATCCATGTTGGCTTCCGTGGAGAGCTGCGCTATGATAGCGGTCAGTTGCCTAGCAAGGTGTGGTTTTGGAAGGCTGCTTGGATGGTGGGAATGGATGTATGTTATCGAGGGTTGAGAGGATGTGTGATGCAGGATAGCTATTGAAGAGTGCAGTTATGAGGATAATGCGGTGAAAATGTAACTCCGGTGGGACAGCGTGAATTGGAGGAAGTCAACGGATTATCTAGCTACCGCCTTGAAACTCAAGCAGTATGAAGGAGGAAAAATGAAAATTAGATGCGATGCGTAAAGTATTAAGACGCGCGACTCGAGTGAGGCAACGGTTTGTGAGAGTTCGGTAAGCAGAAACTGATATTTGGATGTTCGGTGCTCTCCTGGAAGAAACCCGATTTGTACGTGATTCGATGGACGAATAAATGATAGAAGGATTCCATAGTTCTCTTCAACATGAAGCATATTTCCGCTTGCGACAAATCTCTATTCAGGCGCATTCTGGCTTTTATTTTGCACCTCTGTTCGAATTGAAAGGAAGAAGAGTTTCCAGTGCCTAGATCTGGAGCCCAAAGCCTGAAATTATAGCATTCAGAAGCCTGAGGCTGCGACCAAGGCACAAACTCTGGATCATCACCCATTTGACAATCATTTTTCTCGACGCGTTAACATTACAATATCACACACAGCTTCTCTCGATTCAGCGATACCTCCACCGCTCTCTCAAAGAACCTCATCCTATTGACTCTCGCGATATATCCAACTATTCACCTTCTCCTCTTCCATATGCTCGTCCGACTCCAGCCACGCCGCGACCCGTTCTACCTCCTTCGCACGATCCCAACCTTCCGATCCCTCAACATGAGCACCTCCGCAGATTCAGCCTCGAAGCCAGAGACCAAACCAACGAATACATCTGCTACGGCAGAAGCATCCCACAAGACTCTGCTCGCTCTACCAGAAGCACCGCACAACTCTACTACCCAGCTAGACATGAGCAACGGCAGCACGACAGTCAAGCTCGATCACCTCGGCCCTGTCGTGGTAAATGTCGACGGAACAATGAGCCGTATCTCAAATTGGGACAAGATGGCAGACATTGAAAAGAAGAATACTTTGCGGATAATCTCGAAGCGGAATAACGAGCGATTGGCTGTGCTAAAGGCCAAGGACGCAGAGGGGAAGGCAGCTTGAACGCTCAGCAGGGAGGAATTATACCGGAAAGAGCTCTTGGAGACACAGGGTCCGGCGGGGACGGAGAATATTGAGAGCGGCGGATATATTCCCCACATGCTGGCCAACGCAGAGATTGTCGAGAGGAAAAGGCACCACACTTCCCACGAATCTTTGCTCCAGATTCTTCCAACAACTGGTCATCGCATAGTTTGAGGAGTGTTATCAGAGGGCCACATAGCTCAAGATTCCGCTCTGTGGTCGCAGTAGTTGGGGAACCTTCTCGGTTAGGCAAAGGAACAAACATAAGTCCTTTTGTTGTTTTCTTGGTCTCTCGTCATCTCTTTTGTGAGCGAACACTGCTTCATCGTCTAGCGTACTGTCGTTTTCAAGCTTGGTACTAGAGACCAGCGGAGCTCCGTCTCCCCTCATCAATTTATCCAGGCTTTTATTGCAATTGAGCCTGATCTCAACTATCCTGATATCCATATTCGGACCACGATAGAGTCGAGCGACGATCTTTCATTGTAACCCAAGAAGAACAAGCGACCGTGTCCCTTGAGATACATATACTGAACCGCGGTTCTTCATTTCAATATTGGCGAGTGTCAACCTTCTTTCAACATCATGCGTCGTCTCAGTACTCTTCTCTTAGCCTTAACGGCCCGTTCTTGCACACTTAGGTCAAATATTTTCTAAAGACTCGATCACGTCCAATTCAGCAGCAGTAGATACGTTCACCAATCGAATAATCTATTAAGACTTTGGCGACAATGATGTTTCCATCGGCCCAGATGGGAAATATTACCTCTCGGCTTCAAATATTCATTACTCCCCTGGTGCACCAATTCTCCGGTCACCCGACCTCATCAACTAGGAATTGATCGGCCATTCAGTGCCATCTCTGAACTCGGCACCCAAGTACAACATGACCAACGGGGAGACAGGATATACTGGAGGTACATAGGCGTCTACCATGCGGTACCGCAAAAGCAATGGTCTGTGGTACTGGATCGGTTGCATCGACTTCTGGAACACCTGCGTCTACACAGCGTCTGCTGTGACCGGTCCTTGGACCTTATCCTCAACTATCTATGCTACATGCTATTATAACTATAGCTTACATATCGATAATAACGATACAATGTACGTTGTCCACGGGAACACCAACGTCAACATATCTCAGCTCTCGGCTGATGGCCTTAGCGAGGTGAGATCTCAGCAAATATTCACCACCCCATCTGGGTACAGCGGAGTTGAAGGCAATCGTTTGTACAAGCGAGATGGGTTCTACTAAGTCCTCGATGATGCTCCTAGCGATGGCGCGACATTCATCTGGAAATCATCTAGTCTGTGGGGAAATTAGACGAGCAAGCTCCTAATTAAGGGAGTTAGTGGTCCCGTCTCAGGAGGGGGGGAGCCCGGACCAAGGTAGTCTAACAAAGACACTAAATGGAGACTGGTATTTCATGTCCTTCGTTTGGGCGGCATACCCGGCTGGATGTATGCCAATCTCGGCACCGATTACTTGGGGCTCAGATGGATTTCCAGTTTTGAGCACCGTCGGCGGCAGCTGGACTGATTCTTATCCAAACCTTCTCCCAACGAGCCCAACGCCTTCATGGCCACGCGCAGACAGCTTCTCTGGAACTTCTCTTGATGTCCATTGGGAATGGAACCACAATCCCGGTTCCACGAAGTTCGGCGTCAACAATGGACTTACCCTCTCCACGGCAACGATCACGACAGACCTCACGCATGCCCGGAACACGCTCACTCACCGCATCCATGGACCCCAGCCTGCAGGAACCGTTTGCCTCGATTTCGCAAATATAGCAGACGGCGATCGTATCGGACTAGCCGCTTTCCGCGACAATAGCTCGTACATCGGCGTTACTCGCAGCAACAAAACATACACCTCGAGCTCGTGACCGGTATTCGCAGAACTCGTCGGTGAATTGGGCCACCATTTCCAAAGGCTCTGTTGTTGCTACGAGAGATCTTGGTAACAGCAGAGAGGTGTGGTTGAGAACGAGCATCGACGCGCAGGCGAACGGCTCTCATTTGGCGAAGTTCTACTACAGCCTGGATGGAACGGCTTTCACGCAGCTTGGTGGTTCGGCGGAGTTGACTACTGGTTGGCAGTACTTCATGGAGTATCGGTTTGCGATTTTCAACCGTGCGACGAAAGCATTGGGAGGAAGTGTGCTAGTGAAGAGTTTCACAAGTGCTTGAAGGAAGGGCTGGGAATCGGGGCTCAAGGAAGTTGTCTATGAGCCACGTCACGTCGGTGATCGATGAAAAGAACCACTAAAGTTCATCTCTCATTCGCTGTTGGTCACAACTCGTGCTTTTTGTTCCCATACCGACTTATCCCACTCTTTTGGTCTTCTCCGACGACACTCTTGAAGCCCTAGTCATCGGCTGATATTTTCCGATTGCATCCGGAGTGCCAGACAACGATCGCAGTTGATCTCCAGAAAATTTTCGTTTTTATCGTTGTTAGCTCTGCTGCAGTCAAGCCTCAGCGCAATGATAGTGAACAGTCTTCGGACAGCTGAAAGATCACGGCCTTAGCATATAAAGTTCTACATCCTTATTAAACTCTACCCTATCGATGCTGTGTTTTGCCTTTCTTTGCTTGGTCTTAGAAAGCTTTCAGACAAGCGTCTCCCAATGTCACCGAGCCGCCGAGACCCTCCTCTGCCCGACAAGCCTACAGATGGCTTCCCCAAACACCTCACTCGCGACTCCCAAGCTGCAGTCGCCGACTCCTTCGACGCCGCAACCATCGACCAGGCTTCCGTGACTGGATCCCTAGTCAAAAGCGGAGATTGCATTCTCCGAAACGTCGCCAGTCTGGAAAACCTCGCTCTCATTAAGAAAGATGTTCGACCATGGATCCTCAAAGACCAGCCATGGCAAGGAGATCTTTCGCTTGTGTGTTTATGTATGGACTGGGGTATACTTCACGAAGAAGGTTTTAGCGGTTTTGGAGAGACAAGAACCTGGGGTGGAGAGTGTGGGGGACGATGTGTTGCTTCATGTTACAGACAAGGAGAAGATAGGGTTCGTATACATTTACTGAGTGAAGGTCGATATTTGTTGAGGGGAATGAGAACATGCCTTCACATTTTGTCTGCAACAAGATTACAAGGGACAGTCAAGGTTTGTACTCCTTCCAGACAACCAGCAGGTTTCATCAAAACCGAATACAGATGAACGATGTGCAAGAACATTCCGCCATAGTTGGCTTCTGATACATCTTGTTACTTTGAATCAGTCGCAGCTGTTGAAGATTTCATCCTTGGTAGGAGCATACAACGAGGCAGGATCCAAAGAGAGTCCAGAGAATCTCTCAAGTCGAAGAGCTTTGACTTCAGACTTCACTACAATCCCTTGACCGCAAGTAGATGGATTGCTTGATGTTCTCGCCTTGTACTTTTTGTGGCACAGCAAAATATAAAACTGAATAGAGAAGTCGCGTTTCATTAGATGCAGTTGGTGGCGCTCTCGATTTATGAAACAGGCACTGCCTACAGGTTCAGGAAACTACCATCTGCCGGCACCCCTTGCGCCTCAAGGAAGCCGATTAGACAAGATTACCAGTCTCGAATCAAAGAAATATCAAATCCTCAGTCTCTGGAAACTTCCCAAAATATTTTTTCCCCAGGGTAAACATGGTCATGTTAATTTCCTCCGGGTTGTCAACAGTTGGTAAGTAAAGCAAGATGACCACGATCGACCAGAGCAACACTGGCAACATCTCAGAGAAAGCCTTGGGGGTTTCCTAATCCTATTTTCGACAATTACAGCTGTCTCCGCAGCAGCATCCTCCGGTTCTGTTACGAACGATGGCAGCATCGCATTTGCAATCAATCTACCTCAAGCTGACAATGGCAACAATATCTACTTTATGATGTTTGTGACCAGGAGAGATATTGATGCATTGGGCATGTGCTCACACCTTACAGTACAGACAGGGCGATGCATCCAAATCCTAGATCGCCATCGGGATGGACAGCTCGAAAACAAAAGAACTCATTGGTGTGGATGATCTACAAAGACAAAACTGGGAAGAACATCACTCTATCTCCTCGACTTTCTCACGGGGTCTTTCGAATGGATCTCACTCTTGCATCTAGAGAAGCTGATACGCCAGCCATACCTACCGCCGACACATCAGGGAGTGTGCAAGTCTCGAGTAAGAATAATGATAGCGATTTCGCCTCCCAGCTCCACGCTCCCCTCATGATCTTTGTCTTTGTGGTTGTCATGCCTGTTAGTCTGTTAATCCTTCGCGTCATGCATAGTGTCAAATGACATGCTTGAATCAGATTGTTTCTGCAGGAGTAGCACTCTTGGCAACAATCATGGGCATCGTAGCGGGCTTGGAATACAATAGAGTGGACTTGAATTGCATTTTACATTCCCTCGCTAACGGCTTCGTTTAATTAGTGAACTTCAACTCTGCACATCAGATCTTCGGACTCCTCATTGTTGTTGCCGTGATCGGACAATTTGTGCTTGGGTACATGCATCACCGCATCTACAAACAAACACAAAATACCACGAAACTAGCCCCGATTCACGTCTGGCTTGGGAGATTTGTGATCCTAGCAGGGACTATAAACGGCTTCTTGGGTTTCCCGCTTGCTCCGAGTCCACAGTACGACGGGGTGCTGGCAGGCTTGGTGGTCATCGTTGCCCTCACGAGCTTCGAATTTTGGAGATGGAAGCGGAACATGAAGGCCGCACCTGATGTCAATGGCCCAGGTTCAGGAGCTCAAGCACATCCGTGGCGGCCGTCTTCGACTGCAGCAAATGGCGTAAATTTAGAATAGATCCCTACCTCGGCGGATGCCCCCGGACCAAGTACCGCCAGACAAAAACACAGGACAGTATCCCGCGCAAGGAAGAGCATTTGTATAAACACGTAATCGTCAGTCTCGTTACTACCCAAATTTAACGCATTCACCGAAGATCACTGAGGTCAAGCCGAAAGAGCATTGCACTAGTGTTGAGCATTCTTGGGAAGCCCCTCATGGCGAGAGGGGCCAGACGTTGAAGACGCAAGACATTAAGATTTATACAAGCAGGAATGAAACACACCTGTAAGTTGGCCATCTGCGTGTGGTGCTTGCTGGCAAACATACGAAGTTAAGTGGCATCCAGAATCGTCATCAAACTAATTGTCAAGAAAGACCGAACTACATCCTCCTATGTCAATGCAGACTCACAGCGCAGAATAGCAAAAAACATTCAGGGGCAGGATAGAAGATAATTTGCGAACATTAAACCCGACAGCTGCATCCGCGCTTATGCACCAACTTGAACACTATCCAGGACATGAGCATCAATGACACTCGCCAACTTCTCCTTCTGCCTTTCTCCTCTTATTCCTTAGCTTTTGCATTTGCATCCCGTTCCGCACTTTCCGCCTCCCGCTCCTTCCTGTACTTCGCAGCCCGATGATTGTCAGCAACCCTTTGCATTCCCGACATAGCATAAAAATTCTCTCTCAATGTCCCTCCAGGGACGGGGCAATCAAGCCAATGAACACCTTTCCTTCGTAACTCCGGGATCAAGAGATCAACGACATTTTCGAAGGATTCCGGGAAGCCGGCAGCTAGCCATGTTAGCTTCATCCTCGCCACTTCGGAAGAACAACCTGAAACTCACCATAGAGATTAAAGCCATCACTATCCGTCTCCTAAATCCACTTCTCCATCCAATCCGCCACCATCTCAGGGGTTCCAATGACCACCGGATATAAACTACTAAGCGTCATCTTCATACCTAACTTCCTTGGCATCTAAACCTCACCGCTCCTATCTCGTTCCTTGAAACTCAAGATAATACCTTGGATCGCATTATCGGTATTCCCACCCGCAAAATCAAAAGGCTCGTCTCTTTGATATCCGCCGGGGTTAAGATTCGTGTAGCTACAAAACTTTGCTAGACCGCCTTCAGGACTTGCGCGCATGGCTGCGCTATCGCACCCTGCCTGTGCTTCTTCCAGCGTGGGTGCGATGAAAGGAGAGAGTTTTGGGAATGACTTAATGGAATTTGGATCTCTGCCTGCAGCTTTGGCAGATGCACGGATACCTTTCATGTAGAAAGCTGTCCGACTGGGAACCATAGGCCACAGAGCAGACCCTCTGCGTTTGTGCCTGCGAGAGCGATACCCGCTTTCGAGGAGCTAGCTTGGAAGATTACGGGGACGAATTAGAATGACATTCCGTGTAAGATCGACGAGAAGTGAAAAAAAAAGGACCGTGTATCTGTATATAAATTCTGTGAACTCTTCCACCTTCTCATACAGCTGGGCATAGGGCATAATACTATCAAATTCCTTGGCCCTCGCACTCGCATTCGTATAACTAGTCATGATTTCCATCCCAACCTCTCGTTCGCGATATGATCTAGCGTTGCGAAAGATCTCGCTGTGATGTATGGATTGAGGCACACGGCATTCCCACTCACTACGAAGCCAATGGATTTCGGGACAGCGCCCATGGCGGAGATGAGCATAAAGGGCTCGAGTTGTGCGACTTGACATCCACCTCGATAGGTCGCATCAGTGCTGCCTCCATATCTAGCGTTCGCGCCATATGAGTCTGCGAAGAAGACGAAGGTGATCTTCCCGCGTTCGGCAATGCGGATGAGCTCGAGGTAGTATTCGATGCGGTTTTTGTGGCGGGATGGATCATTTGGACTTTCTCTGTTTCTTGTGAGTATACAGACTGATGGGTCCTGATGACGGGCAACTCACTTCCACATCCAATGAATAGATTACCTCCTACCGATGCTGTCTCAAAGAAGTTGGGCTGGATCTGCTTTTTGGTGAAGATGGCTTATTTTCTCTGCCTTGCAGGCAAGCTGAGAATCGAATATATACACGACATCCTTGAAAAAAGGACAAACAGCAGCAAATAACAATCTCGATGGTTTAGGTTTTCTCGGGATATTTGTTGCGGACGCACCCATCGGATAGCCTTAGCCGAAAGCTTCAACACTCCCATTCTTGCCCCTATCCCATGCCCCACCCTCTCCTCGTAATGGTAGAGAAACATTTGATATGGGCATGGCGACTAGATTGTTCATCATCCCGCCAACCTTCCGACTAAAAACAGGCGATATGCGGCTCATCCTCTTTCATGAAACAACAGTAGGAGTTCCGCCTTCCGCAATCAGGAGCTGTTCTCTTTTTACTGTATCATAGTTGATTCTTGGCAGAGGTTTCTTTCTGCAATCGCAGAAAGAGGAGCACTCAAGCATAGCCCTTTTCCGCTTGTACTGCTCGCGTCGAATCCATGCCTCATCTGCTTCGTCTCTCATCCTACGAAACCCAAATTCGCTCGACAGAGCCGCTAGCATCTGTAAGTCATCGAGGGACAGAGACACGTCGACAAGATTGGATTCGTTCTTCCAATCAGCTGCGAATGGGAAGAACATTCCGGCTCGGCCGATAAAAGAGTTCATTTTCACATCATCAGGACGGATGACTGCGGCAGCTTTCGATCCTTTAAATTTGCAGATCATGTCGCCAACCTTGGTTCCAATAGGCGCAAATCCCATGTTCAGGCCGTTCCCGCTGTGGCCAATGAAGAACAAACAATCTTGTGCTTCGCCTCGTTTAACGAGCTCTGCTCCAATCTTGATGATCTCGAAGATCTTATCATTATCCTCGATGCCTTTGGAATGCCAGGAGGTATTTACGCCTTCGGTCGGTGCTGCACTACCGTCTGCTGTGACTTGTCCAATGACCTTCGTTGAAGTAGTCGGCTTCATGCATAGTCGAAGTGCGCGTTGGACATCTTGCTGTAATGACACTCTCGCGTGGAGGTCCCACTTCATCCACCTCTCCATGCGGTCCTGAATAAGAGACAAATATTTCAACTGACTGTCAGGTCCAGGTAAAAGCGTGAACAGCCCAAGAGCTGGCGTAGTCGAGACCACTGTAGTTGTGCAACATCCATATGTGCGAACTAGAAGATATGGCGCGCAAGAAAGATCTGCTCCTCTAGTGTCAGGATTCGAAGGGAATGAGACACCAAATTGAACAAATATCTGTTCAGAGTCTCGTATGATCTCGCTCTTTTCCTCATCTGTTGCGTGAGAAAAGTAGTGGTGGTATAAGACTTTTCCGCACAGCTCAGAAGCACTGATGGAGTAGTCAATGGGAACCGCTGCGCAACAGCAGTCAAGAGCGAAGCTGTGTAGGCCAAATATCTTGTCCCGAACATCTGAGCATTGAGCGTATTCGTGTGCTTTAAACAGCGTGAACAGAGCTACAGCGTTCGGATTGCTTACTTGTAGTCTCGCTTCGCGTGTGAGAGAGACTGCCTTAGCTGCAGTCCCGGCTAGAACGGAAAGATCGAGGTTGGATGTGAGCCTGAGAGCTGCATCGAGGTCTGCCCAGTCACAAATTGAGTAGCCACACTGGACAGTGATCCTCGTGGCTAGCACGATCTCTTGAATGATCCAAAGGCGGGACCAATATGGGCGTGTGCAAAGCTCCTGGAGGTGTCTCGTTGGGTGAGAGAGTCTATGCCGATGTCCAATACGGCGCCAGTTTTTCAAGTGGTCAAATGTAGCCCGGACCGAGCCATCTTTGTCATCAAGGCCAAGCCAAAGACGGACATTCGTAGCTTGTGCGTAGATCTCGCTCATTTGAGCCACTTGGTGGCCTCTTTCCTTATTGTTGCTTTGGTCGATACAAATAGCATCCACCCATAAGATGCGTTTCTTATTCGGGTACCTCAGGTGTTTGAGCGCCTGCCAAAGGTTGTTCCGGATGAATCGTTCGTGACCGTCGACGTCGAGCAGAATTGGATACTCTTCAGAGCCCCACATATATGATAATGCCTCGTATTCAGGATCTTCTGATAACCTCACATGGTGTAGGGTGCAGCATACATCGTGATCCGGTGCACCAGGCTCTAAGACCAACAACCTGATCTCGTCCTTTTCCCGCAAGGCTTCGTATCGGCGAGGGGACGTCGACACGCTGTTTGCTTTGATGTTCAAGAGCTCTATATGCATGATTGACAGTCGATGCTTGGGATCATATATTGATGGTTGTTCGAGGTTGATGGGAAGACGAGGAAGTCGAGGCTGAAGTAAGCAGGCAGCAGGATCAATAATGGTTCGCTTTTGCCCAACGAGAAATCCACCAATGAAAGCACCTCCGACTTTAAAAGCAAAAGGAAGCCACGAAGCAACTCAGCACAGGGAACACGCACCAACGGAAAGAAGGCACTTGCCAAAAGTCTCACGTCATTAAGATCGATGTCAGTTGCATATTTTGGAGTGGGTATATTCATATCATTCTTTCTGTATCTTTACTTCTCCACTCACTCCCACCTTCCTCCCCCACCCACTCCAAATCTCCCCCATAATCCATCGACTCTCAATGCAGCTCAATGACCACCACCAAAGCTCACGCACACACAACAAAGGGAATCTCAACGAACAATCAACACGAAAATGAAAATATGATTTATTACAAGGTTCTCCTTCCCTCTCCCCCAACTTCCTATGCACTCACTCTTCCCCTCTGCATCCTCCCTAGCACCCCCCCTCCCCTGTTTCTTTTCTCCTCAATACAGTACCCCTTAGGCACTCTCTGAAGAATACAGTATGACAAGATTTGGATCGATCAATAAACCGCACCAGCCCCAAATCCGCACCAGGAACTCCAACTCCATATCACTCCATCGGAGCCATCTTCTCCAAGAATAAACAAACATTCGAAGCAAAGGTTCCCGCCCAGACGCCAAAGTCAAAGTTGAGTAAAGCGTTGTGTTTGTGCGGAGTGTGTTTCTGCTCCTCTCTCGTCCTGAATCCAACATCTGCCCTCAAAGGACAGTATTATTACTGCTGACATCTCCGTATCGGATTGTATCGTATCGTATGTATCAATATACTCAGGTATTTAGCTAGAACACATGATCTTAAAATCATTGTCCTCTATCGCGCCCTCTTCTTCGGAAGAAGTCCATCACTTTCCTTGCTGCTCCGCTGCTACCGGCATGATCGGAATGTGTTGGTCCGTATCCGTTGTTGGCCTCCTGTTCATATGCCTCAGTGAACTTGCGGTTGTTCTTCTGAAGAACGCCTCTGGCGCTGCTCCGTGACTGTCCGGTTGTCTGTCTTCGCGGCCCATCGTTGTACGAGTTGAATCCTTCCGGGTACACAGCTTTCCTGGCTTGGATGGTTTCGTTGAGAGAGGACTCAGATTCGGTGTTCAAGGCTGACTCGCCTTGGCGGAAGTTCATAGGAGGAAGGAATTGCTGTGGTGCGCCAGACGAGACTCCTCGGGGGTTGTACCGAGCTTGAGCTGGGCTAGAGGTATTGCCAGCTCTTCGCTCGTATCGAGGACTGTCACGGTTGCGATCATAGACGCCGTCGGAGGTGTAAGGTTGAGTAGCTGTGGCACCACTGACGTTGCGGCTTTCGGCTGTTCGAGCAGTCTGGGGTGGAGGAGTGAAGGCATCACGACTATCGTAGTCGCCGTAATTGCTGGGAGGTGCGCCTGGGGTTCCATATTCCTTACCAATACCAATTGCTTTTAGCGAAAATGAGGGAATGAGAGAGAATCGTCGTGGCTTGTCCTGAAGAGTGGTGGTTTGTGATCCACCAGTTATACTTCCACTTCGCTTCTTGCCAAAGCCAAAAGATATCGAACGACGAGAATCTATGGACTGACGAGGAGAGTCGTGGGCAACGGCGCCAGACATGCTGACAGGGGGGTACTTCTTCGTCTTCTCTGGCTTTTCCTGCTGCTCAGGGTTCCGCTTTCCACCGAAAAGTGAATTTGTTCTGCTGAAGATGCCACCAATCGTGTTCGATCTCTTGTGACCTTTGTCAGAGGCAGCGGCTGTTCCTTCAGGGAAACCAGCGACTCGTGCAAACTTTGCCGGAATCTGTTGGCCAGAACTCGTACTGGGATAGCCAAATTCTGCTTGGTCTTGGTCCATCATGGGCGCTGAGATGTTGTAATTAGTGCCGTTCTTTGGTTGCGTCATGCGACCTTGGGCGTTGGTTCCAGCTACGCTGGGTGGTGCGGGCTGGCTGTACGAACCTCGATCTCTTAATGCCAATGAGCCAGATTTACTGCCTGTGGACGTCATGGAACCGCCGGTGGTTGGTCGTGTCACGGCCGAGACAGGTGGAGGTGCGTGTGCTGTCATGTAGTTAGTATCGGAGGCGGATCGAGGAACATCACGACCAGGTCGCGTAGGTGGTGGCATGCCTTGCTGTCGAGAAGACGAAACTGATGGACGTCTACCTTGAGGGTACTGGGAACCCGGTGGATCTTTTGGTAATGGCTTCTCTGTTGAAACCTGTCTCCTGGTTGTTGGCTGAGTAGATTGAACCTCAACTGGACCTTGGCTTCCGGCTCTGGCTCTTGTCCTTGACCCTGACACTACCGGTGCTGGAGCGGCAGCGGCCGACGTCGATGGCTCTCCACGCTGTGTTTGAGAACGAGGGGCAACATATTCAACCTGCACTGTTCTGCGCTTGTTGTCCTTCGATGGCTTGGGGTGTGTTTCTGCAACCTCAGGATCAACATGACCATGCTTTCTGCCCAATTCACCAGGTGCAGTCTGTTTCGAGGACTTAGACGCTTCTCTAACCGAGGCACTTCTTCCAAGTAAGGGACCACTTTCTTCCTCTTCTGAAGCAACAGTGGTGGTAGCGACGTCTTTGCTCGTGGTCGTTGTGCTGGTGATGAAGCCAACAACATGGGAGTATTCGCTCAGCCAGCTATGTCTGGCAACCTCAAACAGGTCCGCGCGCTTTCTTGGGTCGGGAACGAGGATTCGGCGAAGGAGATCTCGGGCGTGGGGTGTTACATATTCGGGAAAGGTGAGAGGAGTGGAGACAATATATTTGTAGAGTAGGTTGATGTTGTCGCCCTCGGGGTTGGCTGGGTCGTCATCGAAAGGAAGGTAGCCTGCGAGCATAGCATACTATGTAATGTTAGCGAATACCACAAGCCAAGGGACCATAGATGAGTGTTAGAGCGGTAGGCTGCGAAGCGCTAGCTCCAAGATTGTTTGTCTCGTGGAAGACGCCCAAGATATAAATATTCTGTACGTACCAAAATGACACCACAGCTCCAGACGTCTACCTTGCGACCAGTGTATAACGAGTCACTGACAACAAGCTCTGGAGCTGCATAACAAGGACTACCGCAGCTAGTCTGCATCAGATCACCTCTTCTGTGACCACCTTCCAGGATCTTATCGAGCTCCATCCGCTTGACGAAATCCCTACTTGAGAGGTTGTACTCAATCTCGTCTCCTAACTCGTCGTCAGGATTGAAGGTATTGGCGAACCCGAAGTCGGTAATGATTATGTTTCGGTTGCGATCCAACAGCAGATTCTCTAGCTTCAAATCTCGGTGAACAATGCCCTTCTTGTGCAAATATCCAACACCGGAGACGAGTTGTGCGAACAGGCGTCGAGCTGCTTGATCCTTCAGATATCGGTGGTTGAGAATGTAGTCGAATAGCTCTCCTCCAGAAGCATACTCCAATATCAACCCAATCTGCTTGGGAGTTTCCACCATTTCGTGAAGGTGAACAATGTTAGGATGTGATATCTCGCGGAGGATGGAAATCTCTCGATAGATCTTCGCAAGTCTGGTAGGATTCGTGCCAACGCTGTCTCTTCGAATGAGCTTGATGGCGACCTGAAAGTTATTAGTTTGTAATCTCAGTGCCTCCAAAACCATGCTCACCTGTACGCCACCCTCTTGTTTCCACCCCATTTTGACTTTCCCAAACTCTCCCTCACCCAAGGTATTACCAAGGAAGTATTCGCCAAATTTGGTGCTCTTCTCTCTGGTGCTTGTGCTAGCAGCATGATCGTGCCGACTTCTGCTTCCTCCACGACCGGTATCATCCACTCCTTCGCTAGGTACCACGGCCAGTTGACCAGGTCCTGCTCGTTGTGATGCTGGCGAAGATGGTATAGCCTCTGCCATTCGCTCACGTTCTCTTTCAATATCGACCTCGGGCTTGCTGATAACCACTCGATTCAATACCTCGCTTGCTTCCCTTGATGGACCTTCAGACCATTGTCCTCCAGAATTACTGGCCGTAGCCATTGCTTGTCGTTGCACCGCAGATGCAGATGCGGAAGATCTAGGTTCTCGACTGCTGCTTGGTCGATGTGGCAAGGCGTCCCCTGGAGCTTGCTGAGCTCTTCTCCTAGCTCGAGAAACAGCATTTGCAGCAGCTACAGCAGGATCCTCAGCTCCTCCATTCGGTTGTTGTGTATTCCCATTACTTCGCTGTCTATCTACCCTATCTTGTGATCCATCACCTGTTGCAGCGCGTGGAGAATTCGAAGATTCGCTGTGGCCGGTTCTTCGAGATCGATCTGCGGTTGCAGCTACAGCATGTGCAGCGTTCCGATTAGATGAGGTTCGGGGCGAGACAACTGGCGGAACACCGCGTTGATGATCGCCTGGTGCCATCACTGGATATCCAGTTTGAGCAGGGGATGAGGGCTGATTCGTAGAGCGACCCGTTACCGCAGAGGTCGGGGTGCTGCCAGACGGAGAGTAATACTGAGTCTGTGATGGATTTGCGGTCGGTGTTGCGCCATTGCCACTGGGTCTTCTCGATGGGCGGCGTGTTGTTGTTGGCGACGCGTTGGCTGAGTTTTGTGTATAGTAGCCGTCCCGGGACTGAGATGAGCTGCTGGTGTATGGACGACCCGATGAAGGAGCTGCGACTGGCGAATGTGATCCGACTGTGGTTGTTTGATGCGGCTGGGCCTGGAGCGCGGCGGAAGACATTATTTCTTCGACGGTGCGAACGTTGATAATTTTCCTGCTCGCTGTCGAACTGGCAAGCCTTGATTCTGCAGGTCGCAGATCCAGTCCTCCAATTCACTTCCTTGTGATAGCGAAATTGATCGCCTGCGTCACCAATGAGACGCTCCTCTCATGGTGCGGCGCTATTGGCGATGCAGACTTGATGGCAGATTCGCAGATTGTTGGCAGCACGCAGGACTGATAAAAGAAGCCGTCGCAGATGTCGATTGAGGGCTCGAACAAAAATACGGTACGCGGGTCGAAGGTCGAAGGTCGAACGGGGGCCGGGTCCTGGCTGGCTCTTCTCGATCAGAGCGGGCGGATCACCACAACAACAACAACAACCAAGGGGCAACTGTCGCAGAAGCGGGAGATCCGTAGATGGCGGATTGGAGATGCTCTGGCGGTGTTGATGTTGGAGAGAGGCTGAGAAGGAGCGACTTCGTGGGCGGTCTACGGTTGTGATTGTGCTGGTGTTATCCAGTCAGGAGCGTGTTCTCCAGCGCAAGATTCGATCAATGGTCGACGGTGCTTGGAGGAGCTGGTAATTTCCTTTCGGGTTAGGCGAAGTTTGAGAGGACAATAGGGGAAAAGCACAGTGCCGTAGCGGCCTTACCAGAATTGTATGTGAGTGCCTGACGCCCGACGAGGGACAACGAGATCCTGCGCGAATATCGGGTCGGCATTAAAATATTATTATTGAGACGAGGACGGCTTACTGGAACACCAACTGTCGTGTCGTGGAGCAATGGAAGCAGGATGACGCTCGAAGGCCACAATGCTCCCGGATAAAGTCGTTCAATGCACAGAAACACCCTCTGCGCCAGTTCGCGATCTGATATTGTGCTGTGCCTCTCGATACCCCAGAGATGGAGAAGTCCGGTTCGATATAATATTGTGGACGTTCGCACAAAGTATTGATTTGGCTGGCCCGATGGGATGATCTCACGTCTGGCTTTTGGCTTTTGGCTTTCGGCCTCTTCCAAATCTGAGAACAATGACGGCCGCACTTGGATCGATATCGATGCGGCTTGGTGGTGGTGCTGGGAGAGGTGTGCTGTCGAGTTGGGAAAGGATATCGCCCTCGAATTCCCCTTGATGAATACCTCAATGGCCTTCCAACTGAGGAATTGACTGCGAACAAAAGACGCAGATTCACGGTGAATCGAGTCAGAAAGGAGGAAGAATCTTCTCAAATGCTACGACGGCGTGCTTCATGCATATATTCTGATATTGGTACTCGGTATATCCTCCCCATAAAAACCTCCCTACACTACTCGCGCAGACGCAAAGACTCCCAACCTACCAGACTTCTCCTTGTATTCAACAGCGCGCCGTCTCACCAGACGCGTCTCTCTCTCTCTCCATCCGCGTACAGAGCTCGTCCCGGTCTTCAACCTCTCACATCAGCGAGAAACGGTGCGCTTAAACAACAATGGCATAAACATTGTTTACTTGCATTGACGTGGCATCCATCAAGTGCCCCCAGCGCGCCCCCAGCCCTTCCACCACCTGTGGGCGACATCACTCGCGGCCAGGATCTCCTATGAAACCTGCACGTCTGTTCAGCATCATCGAAGCATAAGTTCACGCCCAGTCTTCTATTCTCCACTTGCGAATCTCTTCACATTCAAGCACTGCATCGGCAAACACGTCGCGTTGGTCGCAAACTGCCCTCCTACCTTGTTCTAGAACTTCAAACCGCTTCCACCACCCACTTTCAAGCCCATTCTCACGCCAGAAAATTACATATATTCAACCGAGCCTCCAATTCCTCGTGCGGACGCCCTCACCCGCAGAAGCAATGCTGTCATCCATCCATAAGGCATTGACATCGGAAATGAGGCGTTCGTCTGGACATGCAAGTGTTCAAGCACCAATCATATCCCTTACCGTCTGCGAATGGACAGGGCATCCAGCCGAAATGGAGCATCATGATCAACTTGGCCCCGGTTGCCAAGAAGCCGACGCTTGGTGAGAGGATCTTCCGTGTTAGATGCTATTTATATATTGATATTTGAGATTTTGATATTTGGGAAGTGGAGAGATCTCATCTGAGAGTCAAACAGCGCGAGTTGGGATTTTGGTGAAGTTTCTTCTCTTGGGAATAAGAAGCAGCAAATCGGTATCTGCAGGCAATATCCTCGGCCCTCTCCACCCCTATTCAACTCCCAATTATCTGTCACCGCTGTCACTGACGCCTCACCGCATCATCATCGTAATGTCAATTCAACCCAACCTCACCCCACACATTCTCACGAGTCAATCCAACTCGGTGTGACCTCACCATATCTGCCCGTCACCGCTCCCCTTCCCTTCACTTCCCTTCCACTTCTCTCCTTCCTTTCACTCACTCTTCGTCTAAAGTTTCTTCTCTTCCCAGTCCCTCCCATTCCTTCGTTTGCCCCCCTCAATCGGCAGCAAAGGTCTAGATCTAGCCTCACATGCACCTTCCCGGCACCATCCCCTTTCCATCCAAAAACTTCCCAGCTGAACTAATTCTGTACCTGAAGCCAAGCCCTCTCCATCCTAGTCGCTAGAAGCCCGTCACAAAACGTATCGCGATTTCGTTTGACCGGTGCTTTTCCAGCTTCTTGTGTCCCGGAAAATTTGTTGCGTGAGATGAGATGGTTTGAGTGTTCATGCAGCGGGCCAAGATGGTGGCGGGTGAGAGAGGATGGATGGAGAAGGTGAGTGAGGATCACACGAAGAGGAAGAGATGGGATGAAGCTTGAGGTGAAGAAGGAAGGTGAGAAGTTCGGATGAAGAATTTGAGAGATGAGGATTCTATGTTGTGACACCGAGGACCACGGCTTCGGTAGCTCATGACTTCTCGTGGTTAATAGCCATATGCATCTGCCATGTAACCTCCTTCACATGCATCTGGCCAAACGATCGAGGTAGTTTCCTTCTCAAGTTTCCGAGCTGACATCTTTATCCTGTGTCAGAGAAGCTGGTGGTTTCGAGGTGTGATGCTGCCGATCAGCATATGCAAGATCTAAGCTTAATCTTGCATTCTCGAGTTTGGGGAAATCGAAATGATGGTCTCAAAGTTTATCACGACCTCAATACACGTTGGGCGGAGAATTTTCCAAGTCAGTTGGCGCATTTTCGAGTTATGAATTGTCCTAACCTGCTATTCTCATACGTGGTGCTTCAAAGTCCTGCTCTCAACTCGGACATTTAGTTTGAATGTCCCAACTTCTGAAACCTAAGTACAATCCTTCAAAGTCCTCACCTCCCTCTTTCTCCACAATCAACCCTTTCCAATTCCCGTCGGATAATTTTCATCCTATCTCTTTAACCCGGATTCTCCCTCTCCTTCTCCAATGCAGCTGTAACTTTTCGGCACGATCTTCCGGCAGACACCTTGCAGCATCTCATCTCGTTCTTCAAGTGGCCTTCATCCAATAAAGTTTCAAGTTTTTGCAGTCCCGATCTCCCGAGACTCTTCCATTCTAGGTAGGAAGCTGCAAAGAGATGCAGGCACTGGCACGCACGTACGTACGTGCCTGAAGAACACATCGTCAATTCAGGCACGAGCTTCCCCCTGTCAATTTCTGCGATGGCTTGCAAGTTTCTCATCTCAGAAATTCATCTAGTATTCATTAAATAGAGTTTCGTCCCAACGGAATCCCGGGCTCTTGGGATTCTGGGAAGTTGCGTGCAAGGTACGGGATGAAAACGTTTTCTTCCGTCCGGATTATTACATTGCATCATCTTCCGTGGATGGCTTCCGACATTGTGTATTCTCCTATCTTTTACTAAGATGTGTTCGTTTTGGTACCTAGGTACAACCGAGATGATCAACTCAGGGGTAACAAGAAACAGAATCACTCGTAGGAAGCCTATCCCTCCCTTGTTAAGCAAGGTAACGACACCTTCAACTTTTGATATACCTACAACTAGTCCTACATCTTAATACTCACATCATAAACATCCAACCCCACCGCCAACCCCGTCAGCGCCACCGCATACCCCATCAAAATCCCCATCGCCACCGGGCTACTAACATGCAAAGTAGGAACCGTCAAATTCACCAACCCAGTCCCCAGATTCGCAGCCAAAAAAACCGCCAACCCATTCCTGTTAAAAGCCTCCAAAACTCTACTCGTAGCTCCCTTGTAGACATCCTCTTCCTCCTTCCTGGTCAAATGTCCATGTTTATATGCTTGAGGGAAGAAAATCGTTTCTATTAGACAGAAGGCGAGAATTTGGGTGTTGTTGAAAGCTGCTATCCAGAGGAAGTAGGGGAGGTTTGCTAGGCGGCGGGAGACGTCGAGAGACAGGCCGTAGGAAAAGGATGTTGTGGCTATGAAGAGGAGGATCCAGATCGAGGACCAGGCGGCTAGTTTGATGAGGAGAGATTTGCGTTGTTTGATTCCAGTTGCTCCTGCTGAACTGTGGCTGGGTAAGATGAACATTCCGGTGTGTTGGCCTGCGAGGAAGATGGCGAGGTAGCCGAAGAAGCTGAATATTCCTTCGCGGTTTTTGTTGAAAAGGTTTGTTCGTGGTCCTGTTAAGACGAAAGCCTTGAGATCGGTGAACTCCAATGCTACTTGGTAAACGACCCCCAGAATGATCGCTAGTCCAGCATATGATGGGATGAACTTGAAGGCAGACTGGAAGAGTGCCATAAACGGTGGCAGAAAGCCCATCGTGAAGAAGAAGTTCCAGTGCACACCATATTCCGTTACGTGCTCCGCGTAATCAAGCCCCTTCACACTGTACAGCCTAATAAAGCCTAATACAAGCAGTGGTATCGAATGGCGGAACGACTGGTATAATCTAGTGCTCAGCGGCGTTGTCTTGCCAGAGATCTGCTCCTTCAGCACCGGTCTCGCAGCAACAACACCTGCGGAGAATACGAACGATCCAACTCCAACATCCATCAACGACGTTCCCCAATTCTCAACCTTTGCGAACCGTCGAGGAAATATTCGAAAATCGACTGCAAGGATAGCCAGACATGTTACAACGATCATCGCGCCTCGGTAAGTAGTGAGGAAAGGTTTCTTGGGTAGCGGGTTTGGAGCTTCATCTTTCGACTGCTTTGGCGGTACTTTGGCTTTCTTGGGTGTAGGAGGTTTCGCGAGGGAGTATATGATCGCCACAGG
Organism: Acephala macrosclerotiorum; assembly: GCA_014904845.1. Classification (NCBI taxonomy): domain Eukaryota; kingdom Fungi; phylum Ascomycota; class Leotiomycetes; order Helotiales; family Mollisiaceae; genus Acephala; species Acephala macrosclerotiorum. Next base: position 63,787 of record MU119416.1, read on the forward strand.
TGCAATGAGGAGGATGTTCAGGAGGATAGGAGTATTGGCGTACAAAGTTGTCGCTAGGAGAATGGCACCGATATTGAGGAGGAAATCGACAGCGAATGCGATTGGGGTATATGGCTTAAAGAAGTTCTGCCGTGATTGCAGAGCTGACCAGAGCACAACTGCTGCCTTTCAATCATTAGCAGGCATCCAGACTTCAAGGGGAGTAACATACTGGAGCTACAGCTGTGACATAATTGATCTCCGAGATCTTGCCTCCTGTGAGATTCGAAACGAAGTCTTCTTTCAGAGCTTTGTAGCTCGCTTTGATAGCTTGCTCAGCTGCTCGCGACATGGTAAATTGACGTTGAGGGACGGAGCCCTGCCCATTGAGAACAGAAGTCGTGTTGTGTCCTTGAAGATGCCAGAAGTCGCGAATGTTCGTGTTCGGAAGGTGGTAGGTTCCGCTCCGCCCGAATCTCTCTCATCCTAGACCTCTTCAATCTCCCAACGTCAGGAGGCTTTTATTCGGTCTTCAACGTTCCCTTAACGTTTCAAGACGTAGTTGAACGTTCGATAGCCAAGCTAAATCTGCCTGCTAGCTGTGCAGTATCTATCTCAATATCGGTTCTCCCTTCTGCAAGGCTGCACTTTTATTACTATGTCCCAAAGCTGCTCAACCATTGTTCTAAAAATAAAAATAAATAAAAAAATTCTTCTTTTCATTCTGCTTGGGTTTGCAATCAACGTTGGATTTCAGTTGCGCTTTGTTTTCTGAGAACATTCTCAGGGACGTCTATCGAGAGTTGGGAGCTTGAAGTCTTGCAAGTCCCAGTCTCAATCCTGAGCTCAATTTGGAAAGGTACTGATAGCACAGACTTCTAAAGCACGTCGAGATTTTGAAATTAAATAACCTCGATGCGAGTGCCTTCGTTCAGATGCCATTCTCGGACGCTGAAAAGCTCATCTGCCTGAGGTCCAAGCTGTCGCAATCTCAGAAATCCTCATAGGAATCTGGTAGACCAGATACGATACCCGTCAGTATTGGTCTCAGTCCAATCTGCTTCTATCCGGAAAGGTTTCGGTTATCACGAGTGTACGATCGTGGGGAATGAGACATCCGAATTTGAGCCAGTCGTAGGGTTGGGAGTGTCTCTCCCTCACATTTTTCAGATGCCAAGGTCGTTTCAAGAAACGGAATGGCTGTGGGAGACTCATAGGCAACGATGGATTCTTCTTCTGAGTCATCCCTCTTCTTTCATTCGTCTCGATATATCAAGTTCCTAGATTTCAGTATCAGCAGGCTGCCTCCAGCGTTGAGGCCACACTTCCTCATCTTACGCGACCAGCGATCTTTCTTTCGCAAACCATCTATTCGTGGCTGCCTCACGATGACTCAGAGCACTGGTGATCTGAGATGAACCGCCGAAGATTCCCTCATATTCAAGAAATGGTGCGATATTTCTCTCGTCAATGCCGCAAGCAGTCTTTATCAACTTTGACGGAGTTGATTCATATGTAAGGGATAGACGAAACGCTCTTCGCTCTTTGTCTTCATGGCGATCAACATTTTCCACATCAGCTACCCCTCGCTGCTGAGGAATGTGTGTCTCAGCTAGATATCAGTTATCTATGGTATGGACCCTCACGCTGTTGTAGATGTCTATCTACAAAATCATCGTTTTCTGGATGAGAGTTTCCAGGATCTACATCCGTTTGTATAGGTACCCAGCGATCGAGCAGCAGCGACTTCGTATCGACCCACGCGGAACCGTCTAAGGTTACATCCGGTAGCAGAATACGAGGTTTGAGGACATCCATCAACACGAAATTACCAGATCCAGACTTCACTGCAGTGCGGGGTCCGTCGGGTTCAACACGCAGTCAGCAATCTATGCAAGACACCCCACCAGCAGCCATGAGCGTAACCTCTTCTCCTCGCCACCATACAGATCTTCGGCCACTCGCTGTCCGTCCCGGCACGCCAATTAACCATGAGAGGAGATCGAGTCAGATCTCTGGGTCAATGGGGAGATCGACGCCAGTGATCCCAAGCCCAAGTATTGTGGCCGCACGTGCCTACTATCTTGATCAAGCAACACCAATCGGAGTAAATACAGATGCATCTCAGAGGCGTAGAAGCTTAATTGAAGAACATCAACTACCTCGCAGACACTCTGCGGTATCTTCGACTCGTGGATTAGTAGCACAACTCGAGAAGTTTACATTCTCACCTCCCAGCCGACAACTTCAGACTGTGCCAGAAGGAGATGAGACGGGACCAAAGATCAAGGTGGAGCAGAGCGATGATGTGGATATGAGAGAGAGTACCGAGAGCGATGAGGTTGAAGAGGTCGAAGTTCAGTCAAAGTCGAATCTCATGTGTGGCACGCCACAGGAGGTGCTTCGTCAAGTTCCTTTCCAATATACTCATGACCACTTGAGGGACTGGGGTCACGCCTACCTTGGCAAGTCAGCGACAGCAGACGCTTTCGTCAATGCAGTTGGTCTACGACGACCAAGCTTAGCAGTACTTCAGGACGATCTCAGATCATCATCTTCGAGTCAGGTCACGATACGGGCCAGAGTTACACCAACGGCAAAGGAGAGGAAGCCCTTCTTGATCCAGCGACAATTCGGTATCGAAGAACTGCGAGCAAGCATCCCAGCACCGAAGAGTAGGGCCGACTCAACAACTGGTAGTCCAAGACCATTACGACGCTCAAGCAGAGTCCGAAGGCAGTCCGTTCAACCCTCTGCAGCAGAGACCAGACGGCGAAACAGTCTCGATACACCAGCAACCGAAAGTATACCTCTCCTAGGCAAAGGACCTGTACCAATTCGTAAGTATCCACAACCAGCCTTCTTCGTTTCAACGTCACTAAAAACCCCTCTCAGACATCGAATATGCGCTCCACTATCTCCCCGTTCTAGCCGCACTCATGCTCTCAGGCCACGTCCGAAAAGGCGACTCCATCGATCTTCCCGTCCCGCACCCCACTGCCTGGCACGAAGTCATAACCTACATCTATACCGGAAGCGGAATTCTTACTTCCGCTGTAAAGGAGAATATCCTTTACCTTGCGGGACATGCTTGATTTATAATCTCCTGCATTCTACTTGCATGAGAGCAGCAGGAGCTTTGAACATTATGTATGTGTCCTCCTACCGCCAGGTGGTCAAAACTCGGCAGCGGCGGTGCGACGAAAATCTCTGCAAGACATACGAGGTACCGTATGGAAAAGAGAGATGCTTTAGTTGACGCGCATGAAGTGCGTTTCATGTTATGTATGTATGTCGTAACTGGTATGAGTGCATCCCGAGCCGGCCCGATCAACGGGTTTCGGTTCGCTCAAGCAAATGAAGTGGAGACAAGCAAAAGTTTCATGGGTAAGACCCCTCTGGTTCATGGAAGGATGTGTGGGCTCGTGAGCTCTTTCTTGTTTTCCGTCCATTTCGGTACTTTTGGAGCTACGGCAGTAAGGGATGTGATGTAGAGAATGAGCAGTGGAGAGAAAGCTGGGTGGTGGTGGGGCTTGAGTTGATTATTTCATGATTTATGACTGAATGTGCTGTATTTCTCAAGGCTATTTCTTGGTGGGCTGTTACTAAAGAATGAGATGAGATAGATCAAGATCTCATCATACGATCTGAGTTCTTTCAATTGGATTCCAAATACTGTCGTGAGACTACCCTGAAATCTAGAATCTAGAATCTTGAATCTTGAATCTTGAATCTCGAATGTGATGACCCCGCAGCCAATTTAGCATAAGCCAAGTAAAGGCTAGAGAATACGAATGTCTCAGAACACGAGGATAATCGAGAAAGTGCTCCCCTCAAGTTTCAGCACTAGAATGTGTAATGATGAATATAAAGTCCACGTTCATAGTATACTGTGGTCCAAGAACAAATAATTACACCCCTGAGGGTCTATCGCCACCTCGCTTACCATACAAAAACCCCTTGTCGGTGGAGCCCCAGGGGTGTAATTATTTATCCTAAGACCACAGTATCCCCAAGCAGTTACAGCTGTGCTCCGTGCACACCTCAATCACCAGTATCAAACCATATCAACGCCGTCCGTGACCGGCCCAAATTTATGCAAAGCATTTCCTAGACTCGATCTTTCCGCTCCTTCACTCAACCTTCTCCATAAATCCAAATCATCAGATACGTCTGCATCCGCATCCCGGCCGCATGCTGTCAAACTCGGCGACCTCGGATTAACTTTTAAGGTTACACAGCAAGGACTACGACGTATTGACGGGTAAGATAAGAGATCGAAACGAGCCATGAACGCATTCGCCCAAATCCCTGAACTGACGAGCAAGGATCAATCTTGGTAGTCTAGAACAATTCGAGCCTCAAGCTTCCTGTGGAGAATCATTCGCTGCAAGGATAGCAAATCATCTCGAATCCTTCAGTAACTCCGGCGCAGAGCCGTCCTGTCCCAATTAGGAAATCAGTACATTCCCGAAGAAATAACAAATCTGACAGTCGTCTCCAAACGACGCCTCTTACATGCAGGTGTTCCGGCGTGCCTACCTCCACATATCCACTTTCTTCAGCGGGGGCCGAATGGGGGTATATGTCCGAAGTCACATACATCAATGCACATGGTTGCATTCACTACTTGCAGAGTAGCCTTATTCAAAGCTTCACTTGCAGGACAGAAGATAATTGAGCATACGTTACCTCCATCAAGCTTGATTGACCAAGTACCTTAGCTCGACGGTCCCTTCACGGCTCGGCCATTTCTGCAGTTACGGAGAAAGCCTCTGTCATGTTAGCTTAGCTCAAGATATGTCAAAATTGTACCCCTCGATCCCGTCCTCGGTTGCGATCCAGTGTCCTTCGGCGGCCTCGGACAGTACTCCGTCCTTTGTTGGGTACTTAGGCACTTCCTGCAGCGTCAAAACCCCAGCTTCTCGTACGAGGAGTGCATTTTACTCATGCCCATATTATGTGCGCTGAAATCTCTGTTCAAGCCATGACCTTCTCCTCTCGACAAGCCAGAGTCAAACTGTGCCCAAGTTTCTCGAACTCGTTACTAATTAATATGCGGGTGGACAGAGGATTTCTAAATCAGGTATTGTTTCGGTGATGGTTGTGTTTCGAGATAGTGACATTCTCTAGTGAGGGGCACCGGCCTCAACAGGGGGGAAACACCAATGCCTGGTCTTGGGCCTTCTTACCCCGCAGTTGCATTACCAACATCGTGAAGTAATTACCACAGCACCGCACAACATCAACGCAACATAACGCAAGTCAGATCCCAATCCCGAAAAGTCCTCTTCTGCGGTCGCGGTAATGGCCTTCTGCACATCAGATCAGCGTCAAAGGGAACACAAAATATGCTGTGTCCACCCACAAAAAAATAAGGTTGCTGTAGCCAACCTTAAACTCACTTACTCGATGGTCTCACCTCAAGCCAGAGCAATCGAGAATCCAAATCACGAACTAGAAAATGGAAATGAAAATGCTATGGGAATTGGGAATTGTCAATTGACACATGCTTGTCTCCCGCTGCATCCACTGCTGGCATTTCATGTGGGACAGAAAGTATAATTTTTAACACCGTCGTCTGGAGCGGCCGAAGAGCCTTAAGGTACGTCTGGAAACCGCAGCTCGCATATTCGATTCTGCAGCTACCTGTTGAGGCTTACGCTAGATCATAAACGGGCCTAATATTTTCTTTTTCTTTTCTCTAGCCGGCGTCGATTTTAATTCCAAAAACTCAATCTCTGCACAGACTGAATTGCGCACGTCCAGCCGCTTGGCGTTGACGATCCCTCCCTCACATCCTTCAGCCTCTCTTGACGACATCGGCCCTAAATGTTTCTTTCTCGAGTTCGTACGGACTTATGACGAGGTCGCGCATCCCACTTTGCCGAGAAATCAAGAAGTTCCAGACTGCTCAAGTCAAGCATCAGTGGAATTTCAAGCAAGCGCGCAAGAGCAGCAAGCGCCCACTCCTGCAGGTCCCTTCAGATCGGTCTTCGTACATGAGTCCGTCTCCCGGGCTTACAGGATGCATATGCAGCTCTCTTGTCCCCTGAACCATGCATTCTCAACAGCAGTTCTGGCTCGAGTTCACACCCACTCAGACGCCATCGGGTAATGGTCCAAAGAGAGGCGGGCTGTCTGTCGTGATATGAGAACAATTGCCGTCAAGTTTTGTAAGCATTGCACGTGTTGAGGAGGGGAGTAACACAAACGATAATCAAGAGAAAAAAAAAACCGGCAGTTTTTGAAAGTGATATATCATATTCAAGAAAGCCGTTGAAAAACTCTCGCATGTCCGTCATCGAGCGATCATTGCCTTATTCTACTCCCGAATGCCGCGCAGCTCGCGCCTATTGAAAGAAACCGCTTCCTTTTCCAAAATAAAACATATCATAAAAACATCCCCTTATATAAGCAATCTCTCTCTATAAAATGACAATTAGCAAGAATCTGTAATAGTCGACTCATTTTAGCGGCTGCGCAATTAGAAGTTGCCTGATCTAACGACGTGAGAATTTTTCGGTCCCGCTAAAATTATCAGCATGGAGCGGCCGCTATGATCTGAGATGCGTGTGTCGTTTTTGAGAGGGCGTTGCTTTGATGGACAGACTGTTGGGGAAAAAAGAAGGTTTTGATAAAAGAAATTGAGGTGTGAAGCAGAGTCAGCACACAGCAAAGTACGAACGAAATACGACCCAAAGTTATGTTGTGTTACCCCTCCACCCCACTATCACAAACCACCGCCAACTACATCATTTCTCAAGACGAACGATTCAAGAGGGATGCCACACTGACAGGGTTCCCTTCTGCAAGCAGCAGGGACCTGACGTGCATGCATGCATCTGTAATGCAAATGCAGAATGCAGACATGCGCCTGGGTGCGGGTTGTGGTGCATTAGCGGCTTGTGGAGATGGGTGGTGTGGCAGGGGGTATCATGACATGTTGGTTTTTTTTTTTTTTTTTGAGGTTATTGAAAAAAAAAACCGCTGCCGGTTTCGCTGATGAGGTAGGTTATTTGGTGTTTTTGGCGATGAGATTTGAGGGAAGATGTTGTCGAGGTTGACGAGTGAAGGTGACTTAGAGGTGTTTAGGAAGGATAAGGGGTGCCAATGGCTGGGAATGAATGACGCTGCTGATGGGATAGAAATCACTTTCTTGTGCTTTTTGCAATTGTTATTGCGGGAACCAAATGGACCTCATCTATTGATGACCTCTATCCTCACTCTCCTCTATGTGAGTATCAAAGAGCCCCAATGTCAAATCCAGAACCAGAAAACCCGTAGCGCTGCAACAAATCGCCGCTTTTTGTATGAAGGAGAGGAATTTTATCTTCCACAATCCCGAGAACAACCCAATTTTGAATCAGTCTTGCCGCCCAAAATTACAGTGTGAGAAAGACGAAGAGGAATTTTTCCATTTTACCAATCCCATTCCAAAGAAAAATCAACCAACAAACACTTTTGTGATGCAAGAAGAAAAGTGGTCCTGTTTTTCCCTGGAAATATCCTTCTTTTCCCAGAAGAGAGAAAAATATGCAAAAACAAGTACCAAGAAGGCAGAGTAAAAAAAAACTCCTAGAAATGCAGCAGAAACCAAAACCAAAGATGCCGGTATCCTCAAAATGAGAAGGTCGACAAAGTTGCTCAAAAAATCTGCCGCCGCGCTAGCAAAATCTAGCTCCATGTATGCCGGAGTGTAAAACCCAGAGTAGTATCCGTCCCGTTCGTGAATCGTAAAGTCGTCGCGTCGATGAATAGAAGAAACATGCTACCGGACAAAGGCCTCCCTTGGAGTTATGCTGCACTAGCGTCCATGGGGCCTCGCCGATACAGAATTAGAACTCGAATTCGAAGTTAAGTCGTCGTAAGTGTCATTATCGTCATTAGAGGAGCCGGAATCGGAGGGGCCCAAATCGCTTTCGGAATAATCGTCATTGTCTGGGTCGATGTGCTTGAAAGTGGGGAGGAAGTCCTTGTCATCCTTGTAACGGACGAGACCTGGATGGTTGCCAGGTGGGAGGATGATGCTTTCGCTGCGGCGAGCCAGACGAGTCATACGTTCAGCATCGTTCGTATCACCATCTGCTCGGCTACCCCAAGATGTCTGGTGATGGTTAGGAGTGAATAAAGGGGTACAAGCACGTGACTTACAATTCTCAAAGTAGCCAAAGCCCAAAGCTTGATAGTCCCATGGAACCACCCAAAGAAGACAGAGGTTGGATAGTAGACCACGTCCAAAGGATTGCGTCGCCACAAGCCCCATAGCTTGACGGTCTTCACGAAGAAGAACATAAATATAGCTTGAGCCCAGAGTCCAGTCGATCCATAGATCATGTATGAGAGCCACAAAATCCAAGGATCGAAGGCGAAGGACAAGGAGGTAAAGGTGGCGATATGCAAGGCATAGGATGACCAGGGTTGTTGACTGTCGAAGTCATGTCAGCAGCGCCTGGGGGTATGCAACAGGGGAAACTTACGTCCAAACATGTCTCTCAGTAACAGTGCTAGTCCAATTGGATCGCCAGTTGCTGCGAGCCCACCTGGAACATTGATATAGGAACTTATAGTTATTTTCCAGGGTGGTCTCGATTTCGCATTGTCGGTTGTACTGGATCCAGGTCTTCCATTGATTGGATACCAACCAGCGGGTCACAAAATTGTCATCGTCAGCATTGAGCGAGTAGGGACCCCAGCGTTCGGTTTTGAAGCCTTCCAGAAAGGAATGATTTTGCAGAATCTCGGACCGGAATGCGCAGGTGCGACCAGACATGCAGGAAGTTCCTCCATCAATACCATGTGTTGCCGAGATCTCGAAGTTGCGTCTCTCGATATATGCTGCACCAAGCCAATTGTATTGAAACTGACTGAATGTGCCTGCGGTAAGACGCTTGACTCTTTGGCAAGGTCCAACGCCTCCAATCTTTGCGTTTTCGAAAGGAGCCAAAAGCCACGGAAGAATTGTGCTTGGCCACGTGACATCGTCATCTGCCATGATAATGATTGAAGTCTTGGCCTTAGGAATTGCCTCGCAGACTTGGATACGCTTGTTCGCAATGCGGCTCTCGAATATGCGGATATTCGAGACTTCGAGGGTTTTTGCAAATCGTTTGAGCTTTTGGAACTTGTCCGAAGTTGTAACTAGTAATAGTTCGTTGGGATTGCAAGCGAGGATACTTTGTAGACTCTCTTTCAACTCCTCGAAATTGTTGTGAATTGTAGGGATGATGACGGTGACATCCTTCGACGAGTATGTTGGATTCGTTGGAATTGGGACAGATTTGTAGCACCAATGACTGACACAGTTGACCAAGAGGCGCACATATCGATGGAGCCTACCAAGAGCGTATTAGCTTCCAAGATTTTTTTTTTTGGCAACACTCCACCACCACAGATGATCCCAATCCAGCTTGATATTGTGAAAGTAGTCGAGTACCACAGGGATAGAACATACCAAGTAATCCAAAAAGCGTAAAGCAAAATCAGTGGGTGCTTATGACACAAGGTGGAGAGGAAGGCGATCATTTTGGCAAGCTGCTTAGGAGACGGTCCAGGACTAATAGATAAATAGAGTTGAAAGCTAGAAGATCTAAGCTACGAGATCTATTCTGTTGGTCCGGCAAGAAACGGCTGAATGACTTGCCACTGTGGAGTGTTGTGAAAGAGGAAGAAATTGGTCATGTGTCGAGTTTCCGGAAGAAATACTTGGTGGTTTTGGAGGTGTTGGCAAGCGAATTTATATTGACTATTTCACCTTGAAATATCAGGCGGGAACAACGTGAATCCTAAAGCGGTGGAAGCGAGGCTGATATTTTTGTTTTTTGATGGCGTCGGCAGGCGTACAGCCTTGAGGAATATGCAGCGCGGTGATCAAACTCCTCGTGGTCGGAGCGTGGGAAAGTGTCAGCCACGTTTGCTGGCGCGAGATGCTTTTGGTGAAGGTCTGCAGAAGTCGGTATTGGGTTGACTGGGTGGGATTGGGTATTCACGGGATCCAGCCGTGAAAATGCAATACGACTCCCAATGTAACGCCGTGCCGTGAGAAAATTGCTTTCCGAGACTGGAATGGGACGGCCCGTGGAGGTGCGGTGCGACAGCCAGCCTTTCGACCTTTCGAGGATGGGAGGGGAGGTACAGAGGAGGCCGATGCTGGGGATAACTTCAACTGTAACAACTGCAAGAACCGCAACAACAACAATGAAGGACCGCAATCAAAACCCACAAAAACGACCGTTACTGTCCCGCGCCCTCAGTCAATTGTTAAATATACAAGTACCAGGTGCCCTTCATATATCACCGTGCACGATAGTCGCCGAGATGTCATGCTGCAATCAGTACTCCACAGGGTCTGAGCGAGGTCTTATAGTTCAAGCCACGCCAGACGGGAATGGCACGCAGGGCCAGCAGCATTGCAGCAAGCAAAGCAGGCCAGACAGACGAGCGTCTAGCAGCTGGTGCTAACTTGATCGGTCACATTTGTCTGGGACAGATTCGAAAGTAGTCTGACGTTAGTCGGCGGAGAGGCCAGGGATCGAGATGGAGTAGAGAGTGGAGAGTGGGAGTGGGAGTGGGAGTGGGAGTGGAGCTGCTGCTGCTGCTGCTGTGCTGCTGCTGTGCTGCTTGTCTCCAAGCAGCACGCGCTGGGGGAGCAGAGGAGGGATGATGGGATGATGGGATGCTGAATGCAGGATGGCCGCGACACGAACAGAGACATCATATCGTCGTCGAAATATACATAACGTGCTCTCAAACGGCGCCACAGGGTCCGGGTTGTGCACGCAGCGCTGTGTGAGTCGCAGGATCCATGGGCACTGGTGAGCGAGGAGTGCAGCGCTGCTCCATACGGAGGACGGAGCTTCAACAACGTCAACGACGATGTGGAGGCCGTTTGTGAGATCTGTACACTGCTCACTCTACTCGTAAGACAGACAAGACCGCTTGAATGGGCAACCAGGGAAAACAACAACCGAGCCTGCAATCCGCCCCCCGTCTTTTTGCGCAATTGAGAGCGCTTGGATGGGGGTGGACAGTCGGGGAGGGTCAGGTAGGGGTCAGGTAGGGGAGGGCAGGGTGCGGTGCGGTGCATAGGGTGAGGAGCGAATTGGTGGTCTGGCTTTCACGAAAGGACCATAGCACGCTGCACCGAGACGTTTTGGTCCACATCACAACGCCTTTTGACGAACGTCCGGAGCTTCACGCCTTCTTCAGCATCCCTGAGGGCCTGGACAGAGGAGAGGCGCTTCGCTTGGAGACCCTGTTGCGGGCGTGCAGGCGCCACGGCCCAGCCTCGATGGCGATGGATGGCGATTGTGTGCAGCTGCCAGTCAGGACCGCCCGTCGAGCATCGTAACGACCTTCCTTTGAGTGGGGTCCGCGACGAGATACGAGGGATGGCACGAGATGGCGTCGCCATGAAGGGCCTTTGTTGCACTTGGTCATTTTTAATAAGTTAAGTGCTGGTCATCGAGGCTGGAGCGGTGGCATGGCAGCTGGCCCAGGAAGAACGGTTGAGTAAGAGCAGGAGCACGAGAAGAGCAATAGTACTCGTCAGGATTCACCACGGTACCAGACCGTCTCGTTCTCCAGGGTACCCAGATCAACATGGCATATTGCAATTGGCAAAATCAAGAGGGCACGAGGCCGTATATCGTACATCGCCCACGGCAGCAGATTCAAGCATGTTTCTGTAACATAATGGAGGAGGGATGGTGAGCTATTACGCCCCTTTCATGGATCCAGCAGCTTCGGCTGAAACTGAGCATCTTCTCTCACAGTGCCTCCACGACGGAGGTGGACGATGTTTCCACTCTGTACTCAGGCGTTCAACAACGCAGAGTGACGCGATGGGCTGCAGCTGTCCTGCGGCCAGGAGTCCCTACATGCGAAGTACTCCGAATGTACACATCCAGCACATCAGCTCGATTCCGAGTTCAATGGGAGCACTGACATTACGGATCAAGATTTCTCCAGCAGACGCCCAACCGCTGTCGGATGCCAGCCAGGACCGGGACTGGTCACCTTGCCCTTGCCCGTGGCTGCTCAGGGTCCTCTCAATTTTGAAAAGCGATACTCACGCTGTTGCCGCCTCGAAATGCCACAGAAGGCTGAGCGCTGGTGGCTCCCCTCTTTGCCCACGCCGAAAGCTGGCGTTCATGGATGAAGGGAGGGAGTTGCTGAGACACATACGACTACTCCGTACAATGGGCGGGTGAGCGGGGTCTGCCAGCTGACTAGAGCACTAAGGTTAATAGACAGCAACCAGAGCGAAGCGCGGCTATAGTGGAGAATCACGAACAGAGTTCGATGCGACGATACCGGACATTCTATATTCCATGGTCGAAATACGCGCATCCGAAGATTGGCAGGCAAATCCATACTGGTCCAGCGGTACCGCACCCTTCCTGCGCGAGCGTTGGGATCCCGCCCGCTGTTGGAGACGACGGGGATCGTGGGATGGATATGCTCTGGTTCTGCAGCTCTGCTAAGCTCCCCCAGCTGTTGGTTGTCAATGCGACCTGAATCTTGGTACGGAAGCACGTCGATGTTCCCCTTATTAACCCCAGCGGGAGGGAGCGAGGATCAATGTACTGTACCTGTACACGAACCACCTGCCAAACATTGCTGGTGTACGCGGTCGCATGGTGCCGTGTGCTTGTCATTCTTCATCAACAGGGGACCACCCACCAAACCAAGCAGCCCCTCCTTTCGCAACTCCATCCACAACTCCACCCACTCGCTATCAAAACACAGGCCAGTATCGTACAGTGCCTAGGTAAGTATTTTGGAAGCCACCTAAACATGTACGGCGGCTCAGCAGAAAATTCAGCTGCGGGATCTCATGCAGTGCTGATCGGTGGATGGTCCAAGTCCGCCATACATGAGACCTCTAACCTTAAACACGCTTCGGATGAGCGAGTAATGTATCTTCGACGGACCAGCCACGGGTAGAGATAGCTTCCTGCGCCGAACAAAGATCGCCTGCCGACATATCCAGAAACTGCATTTCTCAAACGAAGTCCCAGGTCCAGCCTTGCTGTCAAATTTGAAGTTTTCAACTTGCAGCAGTATCAAGTACATAAGCACAGATGGGAAACCACTTTCATATCTGCCAGATCCCTGCGTATTCAGGTCGCGCATCTCCAGAGAACAATAACAATAATAGCCTCAAGTTCTCTGGTCTGCACACCATGGTTTATCGATAGAAGTAGCGAACCACCTTCCACCACCAAACGCCTCTTGGGCCGCTCGACAGCACTACAACGCAGCCATCGATAGGGAACGGACGCACGGTTGTATGCAAGTAATCTATTCGAGTCAGTTTCCGTTTCTGTCTGTCAAAAAAAAAAAACTGCCAGATTGAGATGTAGTTAGGAAAGGATATCCAGCGTAGAACCCGGCAAACGCGACGGCCATCATAAACCTTATCACGGAATGCGAGAATTCTGACCTAGAAAATCTCCATATTTGGACTTCCTTCCTTCGATCTGATCTATAAGATTACCATCTCACGTCCCGTCTTGTCTGTCTTCTGGATGATGCCGTAGGGTAGCAGTGAGGTCGTCGAAATCGGCGATTACTACAAGGACGGACGGCTTCAAGTTCTCACTCATTCATATCAAAAGTGGTGACACCTTAATGGAACCTCACATATAGGAACGAGACGATACCTTTCCCCGAGTCAGACAACCCGATCCCGGAGCAAATGAGCAGCTGGAGAAGACGGAAAGTTTCATCATCTGCGACATGCATTTTCTTTTCTTTATCTGATGCACCGCACTGACTTATAGACATAAGGTTACATCCCAAGTCAAAAGAAGAGGAATTCAGGGTTTCGGTACAGCCAGCATGGGACAGGACGGATATGTGAGCTGATTCTTGGCCTACGAACTGGCTGAAGAAGAAGCAATAGGTTGCATTCGGGAACGAAGACTGTTGCACCAAGTTGTATTTTCTCGGAAATATATTTATCCTTCTCCATGTCGTCGTGGCGCAGGCCAGTCGCAGGATCTTTCTGATATCAGCAAAACCTGAAAATGGGACGGACAAGAGAAGTCCAATGAGCATCTCTGAAGGGAATCCTTGAAATGCTTGGTATTTCCAGTTTGGCTGTGGGTCGAGTTTGAGTCTAGATGTGGTTCTTCCAGCAGCTCAAGCAATGCTACTCAAAGTACAGTATGCATCATGTACAATGAAAATCTCTTCAGTTTCTGCCCCATACATACAGCAAATGGTTTGGCACTGTGGAAGGGATCAGCATCTATTGTGATGCTTCTTGCTCCTGACGGCAGATGTGCAGAAGTACAGATGTCATGATTTATGTATATATATCAGGTATGTTATAGTCTAGCGGGGACATAGCGACGGCGGGCGTTCCCATAGTACAGAAGTATGCGATCTCGCTCTTTGATGATCTTCATCGCGGCATCGGCACACAGATCTCAGCCAGAACATGGCGTCCGTCACGCCGCACCGCCGCATGTTGATCATGATCCCCTCGTAGCCCAGTGTCATGTCAGTGCCAGTCAGTGCCATGTCAGTGCCATGTCAGTGCCTCCATGCCCATCAGCAAATCCCATCCCATCTGTCAGAATTAGAATCCACCCCCAATGACAATGCCCCCTTGCGTCCCTCCATTAACGAGGCAGCTGTACGTGAATGGTGCACTGGTGCAGTGATTCAGGGTACAATTGACAGCTCTTCTCTCTTTCTCTCGCACCCTCAATCAAACTCTTCAATATTTTGCACCCCCGGGTGATTTGAAACTTCACAGTCAGCAATAATGTCGCCGAGAGATCCGTATCTCCGTCCACACGAGACCAGAGAGGGATCGGAATCTCGGGCAGTGGAGGAAGTGGCGGTCCAATGTGGCCCAGCCATTTGGACCAACGCGATAGCTGATAGGAGCAGCGATTATGGGAGCCTAGCAACCCATTCTGTGCACCGTTCACCACTGCGACTGCTGAGCGGAGTGAGGAGTCCTCGCCCCAGGCATGCTGAGGCTGATTCCTGTTGATTGAATCGCCTGTTCCGACGACGGCCTCAGCCCTGGAAACCACGCAACTACTCGGTGCCATCAATCGGCCATCAGCATATCACGTCGTCGCTGCTACATCGTGGTCGTCGTCGTCGTCGTGGCTAGGGCAATTGACCGAACGTCGAAAATCAATCATTCGGAAGCATCGGCTGCAGCGCAGGCATGCGAGGTCGATAATATACAAGTTGCGGTGACCAGCTGAGGGGAAGCAGAGAAAGAGAAAGAGAAAGAGAAAGAGAAAGTCGCAGTCGCAGACGCAGACGTCGAAGGAGCCGTCGAAGAGAGAGACCAGTCGAGGCCACGGCTTCGTGCAACCATGTCCAGCTATCATAATGGCGAGCGAGTGTCGAAATCGAGAACGAAAGTCAAGCCCATCCTGCGTAAGTTGACACAGAGCGAGAAGAATTCGCTGGACCTGGACCGGCCAGCTGCTGAGCAGGATGGCTTGGGAATATACGAATATGGGATGGGCGGTGCATCGCGAAGTTCGCACGATATTGGATTTGCACAAACAGGTCGAAGAGGATACCACCACCGCTCAACCAGCGGAACATCCCAATTCTCGACCGCAACAGCAGGCAGTGGCCATCGAACAGGAGGTTTCGTGCATCCATTTCAGCAAACACCGCGACCTTACACTCCGCCCATCGCAGCCTCGTACCAGAATTCACTGCGCGAAAGTGAATTGAGCCATGCCAATTCTCCCACCGTGGAAGAATATGAAGACGAGATACAACAACATCCGTTCCGCTCACCTTCAAACCTGTCGAATCGAACGACCTCTTTAACTCCAACCGCAACTTCGATCTCGAGTCCCATTCTCAAATCGACTTCACCACTTCCAAACCTCCGCATCCAAACTAAACCATCTTCCTCGCGCCTTGCTTTGGCGACGTCACACACAAGTCTACACAATTCTACACTTTCTCCCGACATCGCATCTCCCACCGATACCATGTCCCCAGTCTCCGCAATCCGCACCTCTTTCGACAAGACAGGTTGGCGAGTGCGCAGCCGTTCAGACGTTGACACCGGCCGCGCAGAGACAATCCACGAAGCCCGCCGCCGGTTCCAAGAGAAGGAAGACGCCAAGGAAGCCAAAGCCGCCGCAGAAGAAATCAAGGCATTAGAGAAGAGACAACGCAAGGAAGCTATGAATTACGAGCGTTCTGCGCGCAGATCCTCTGGTCAAAGCGAAGCTACGAGAAAGACACGCGGAAATCGATCGAAAAGCGATCTCACCATGCAGCAGAACGAGAAGGGCAGCGATGTCTTTGTTGGAAGAGGCTATGATTCTGTTTCTGCGGGTCAGACTCCTCCTGCTTTCGGTGATGGTTCTCACGAGCGTCCGAGACGAAATACAAATACGACCAAGGCGAAGACGCACAGTGCGTGGACTAAGTTCGTTATGTGGCTTCGCACAAGATTCATTCGGTTGCGAAAGAACTAGAACATACGTACATTGGGTAGAAATATAGGAGTCTGGAGATCGATGGGCGAGTATCTACTTTCTCTAATCGACTCTGCATACTTTCATGGTGCTTACATTTTCCTTCGGGAGATCGACACGACCCCTACATACCCCACAATGGGACTCATCTTTCAAGTGTTCCCACACACGACGCGACTTACAAATACCCCATCAATTCCCCACACGATACACATTTGGTTTATGGCGTTTGAGGTTTCATACCTTGCGTTGCTTTACATACATTACGGTTGAGCTGAGCAATAGGATGATCAGCTACAGCGGGTGGGAGCTTGGATCACAGCACAACAACGAGCGAACGAGGGAATGACGCATATGGCAGGCACAGACATTCGATTTACATTCAGCGAGGCGTTAAGGTTTGGGGTTTTCATTCTTTTTCTCACAGGGGTGGGATGAGCATGGTATTCACTGTGCAGAGCGGGTGGTGGTTCTTTTCGATTTTTCACATGCAGATGCAGATTAGGATGGGTTTCCTGGATCTGAAATGTCCTGGGAGGCATAGGACAACGATTTTTACTCTTCTTAGAGGGCTGGCGATAGGGTGGAATGCAAATACCTTCAAAGGCTACTTTTCAATGCATATGTGGCCTTCGTACCTTTTTGAATATTCCGCCAAGCGGTACGACTTTGCTTTCTTTTTCTCAAATTGATTTTTATGCGTATACATTACTTATCATTTTATTTTATTTTATTCCCTTTCATTTAAAAGTCAGATTCTCTGTGTCCCAGGAGTTAAGGCGGCTTTGCTTTGTCCCTCGACAGAGTTTCAAACACGAACACTGCTTTCTATCCGTGCTCTATTTTCTTGCATCTGAAAGCTATTTCTCAATGTCCCAGATCTAATGGACAATCAAAGCACAAATTGCTCTTCTTCCATCCTCTATGTATCCCTTCTCCTTTTTCTTCCTAATCATATTTCGCTGTCAACATCCCATTACTTATCAAGCAGTTGACAACAACCATCCTCTTGACAACAAACCCATCTCCACCAGAACGCCAGCACTTCTCAGATATCAAAATTACTAGCACAATACAATTCCTCGCCACCCAATACTACACCGCACTGTTCCTAAAGCAGACTACAAAACAAAACTTCTCTATCCCGCTTCGCTGCTTCTCTTCTTGTACCTTTAGGGCCTTTTCCTTAGTTCGTTGTTGTGCGACGGACGTGGTGCGAGGGCAAGGGGGTATTTATACCCGTTAGAAAGGGAGAAGTGGTAGAGAGATCGTTTAGAGAGACGAGGCTGTAGCCTTGTGGTGCTGGGAGGTTCTGAGTGAATCTTTTCTTTGACTTGAAAGATATATTGCAATGTTCTAGGATGCTTGAAAGGAGGGAATTCTAATTTAACTTCTTGATTCACTTTTCTTTATCCTTCAATTTTCCCGTCGTATTATTTATTCCAAACCCTTTATTTTCCCAGCTTTAACTACTATCAATATCTAATCACACTCTCAAGTTTCCAAGCAGTTGACAATAACTACAAACTTGACAACAAAATCTTTCCCTTTTTCAATCGACTAGAAATCGTCCTAATCAAGGATATCGGTATTCGAACCCTTCCCTACATAGCAGAAGTGACTCTTACCCTCGTCGAGGAAGTCTGAAACATTGAGGTGTCATACGGCCACCGTGGGAAGGGTGTGCGACGGACGTGGGACGTGGGCGACGAGATATTTATACCTCTTGGACTTGGTAGTAGACTGGGGGGTTTGGTTAGAAATTGACTAGGCTAGAGCCTTGTTTTAGCGTGGCGAGAATTTGTAAGTGTTTTGGAAGGTGAATGTAATTGAGTGGTTGTGTTTTATCCGGGATAGCGGAAGTCTGCGTGTGAGTTGAATGTCTCAAGTGTGAGGAGTGGGTTCAGGGAAGATTTATACTTCGCCAGCAACGCGAGAAGCGGCCACAAGCAGTTGCTTGAAGCCAATATGTCGAATAAGATAGAATAGCATTAGGTTTCTTTTCATGGTGTGAGTTTGTAGATTGCTACTCCATGCTTGGCTTTTAGTGATGCTGCCTTGTTTTTTGGGTTGCTTTACGCGGACGCTTTTGAAGGGGCAGTCGTCGAATGTTTTTGTGAATATTGACAACAAGTATCGAGTTGACAGACAGCGAAGCCTCTCAACCTCCGGACCCTATATCTTGCAAGAGGTCATGCTGTCACAATGGCTGGAGCGGCAATATCATCCAGCATCAGGAAGAAGAGCAAGCGCATCGCAGCTTCTAGCGGAGTTGCTGGTCTATCCGGGTATAGTAGTGTTGGCGTTGTCCGGTTGATGTTTGCGACGGACGTGGCACGAGGGTGTTGGGATATTTATACTCCTGGGAGAGGGGAGAAGGCAGGGAAGTGTCGTGAAGCTTAATGAAGTTGAGGCAAGGGATCAATGGGAGTCAATTGGTTCTGCTGTGAAGGTGAATTGGCTGCCTGAGTAAGGTTCGAGTAGCAGAAGTCTGCGCTTGATTTGTCGCTTGAGACTTCACCAAAGTGGGCTTTGGAGTGTATAAACTTTCGCCAACCAAAAAGGGAGCAAGGTGGAAACAGTGCATGATATTCTCTAGGAATTACGGAGGATTACAAGTGCTGTGCACTCAAGTCTGCATAGTGACCAAGCTCGTAGGAATGGAGATAGGGGATGTGGAGGATGGGTGGTTGTTTTTGCCTTTCAATTTTGGGGCAGAGTCGTCAGATGCCTGTGATTCTTGGCAAGTGCGAAAACGTTGACCGTAAGAAAGGGATGCTGAAACTGGGGACAGATATTTGCACGATGAAAGGGTGTCTAGCGGTAGAGGACTTTCTTCTTGCTCGTGCTTGGAGTTCTTTTTTCGTCTGCTTGAAAGAGTTGTGCATGGCAGGCAAGGTTGACAGCGACATTATATTCCATTATTGTGAAGTTGTGATAATTGCCCAGGTAGAGACAGACTTTCGGACTTGCACGAGTGCATCGTTTGAGATATTGAGTTGGTGCTGCTTCGTAATTCTTGTCTTGGTCCCACTAACGGCACTATTTCTTCATCAAGCCTTTGGTACCATGGCGAACCTGAATTGATGAGAATGTCTCTACTGTGGGAAGGCGCTTTATAGGATACGAGATGTTGACTAAGCACGTGAGGGTGGACTTGGAACTGGAATGGAGAAGGAAGCGGCCTGATTCACTTGACCACAGCCTTCTTTATCATTTTCAAGTCCTTCCGCACT
Organism: Acephala macrosclerotiorum; assembly: GCA_014904845.1. Taxonomy (NCBI): domain Eukaryota; kingdom Fungi; phylum Ascomycota; class Leotiomycetes; order Helotiales; family Mollisiaceae; genus Acephala; species Acephala macrosclerotiorum. Next base: position 83,486 of record MU119416.1, read on the forward strand.
CATTGACTAATTATTTTCCTTAATCACAGACTCTCTAGATCTCCTTTTACCAGGATTCGTAGCCCTTCTTGCTACTTTATCTTCTCTTTACAAGTTCATGGGTACCAAAACATTCTTACAGAAGGAACATTATGAGGATGAAGCCAACGCACCAGGTTTTGGTTTCCTTTCGAGCTTGAGGGTTTCCATCCTGAACTTAACCTTTTAAGAATTTGGCACGATATGAACATTCAGGTTTGAAACGTGGTCATGGATGACGATAATAATAGAATGGATTGCTGTCAAGTAATTCTTGCATCCCTGCAACAATGTCGAGATAAAGGAACCCCGCACTACGCCTCGGCAATGATTTTGCTTTCAAATCGCCTTCCTCGTTTCATCTTATTTGAATTTCATGCGCAAGGTAACATATGTTGACAATGGAAACGTCTTGTCATGTTTAAAGCACGTTTCGCTTAACGCACACTTCAACATATTCACAAGCGCAAGGTCACACAGAACTACCTCTTCGCATCCTGGGGCCTTTGATATCGAAGTACTCTCTGCTGGTTTCATAATGCTTGTCTCTTCGTTGTCTGCGATGAAGCTTAATTATATAGGTAAGCTTTGTGGCGTTGAGGCTGAGTAGTGGAAATAAGGAGGTGGCTCAGCCCCGCGATTCATCTCACCTCAGCACAGCGTTTTGTTCTTTCTTTCTTCGTCAAAATTTCCTCAACTCTCATTCACCCTCGAATCTTCTCAAACTCATCTTGAACAAAACTTTCAATCCATTCTCGGAAAAGCAGAAACCGCGATAACCCTTCTCGATGGGCATGGCAGGACCCCCCACGATGCGCTCGAGCAGTTTCTTTCTGGTGCTGCGATACTTTGCTGCTTGCCTTGTCTTTGCATCGTCAAGCTTACTGAGAAGTTAAGCAACTTCGCATCCTCAAGGAGAGAAGTAGAAGGAGACCATGCGAATGTAGTGACGAATGGCGAGGGTGGTGTTGGAGGGGTAACTTTGAAAGAGAAGCACACCACATCTTGACACAAAAAGTCCTCATGAAGGTCAGTCATACTGTGCATCAATTCCTTGACTAGTATCTGACAATCTACGTTTCGAAGCTCTAGATATTCTCTCAGCTATCTAACAGCCACGTATTCGCAAAGTCAAAATTCATCGTCGTATCCTGCATCTGATTTTGTTAGCATGTCTCGTTCTACTAGCACTTCAAGCTGGCAACTCTCACCAAAACATCCCAATCAACATTCATATCCCCTGGCGTCCTACTCAGACTATCTCCTCTGGCTCTAGATGTCGGCGTCAATACTGAGCTTGGAGTATACGCCACCTGTTTTCTCAAAATCGCATACGCTTCGTCCGCTGCTCGTTTCGCGCCCTTCCCAATCTCTTCCTGGATATCAATATTTCGATTCTCGGATTTGGATTCCATGGCGAGAGTTTGGGCTTGAACCATGGACCAGAATAAGAAGCCTTTTACGTTCGTTTCGCCTCTTTCTAGCCTGCTTTTTGAAAGCAAAACAACGTTCTCAACAGCATCATGCAAACTCTTCCTGACCACATTCCTAACCCCAGGCATGAAAGTAAAACTCGGGGAGGAATCTTCGTTTATCTGCGCAATGATTTCAAGACATATCGCGGACGAGGCACGGGAGAAAGCTTCTCGGAACGGACCGCCTGAGATGAGTTTCATCTGTTCAAAATCCGCGTCTGAGGGATAGGAAAAGAGGAGCAGGGAGGTATCTAGGACGATCTTTCGGGAGAAGTAATATCTTGGATCTGTCTTCGCGAGGACGGCGAAGGGAAGGTGGAGGGCTAGGAGGAAGCGGCGAATGAGGAGGTCGAGCAGATTTTTTTGTGTTGTTGTAAATTTTGGCGAAGTTGAGGAGGAGGAGGAAGAGGTGTAGAGGGCGGAGTGGGAAGAGAGGTGAGAAGTGAGTTCCGTGCTGAGGGCGAGGATCTTCTCGTATCCTGGGGCAGGGGAGCGGAAATTGTTTATTTGTTTGAAGATCTTTATTCTTGTTGGTAATGATCTTAGGAGTGTCCGCTGGATACTCGTTTCTGTGAATACGGAATCTGGTTTTGCAGGAGGTAAAGTTTTGTTTTCTGCACAGAAGTCGGCGTCGTTGTAGTTCGAGGGTGGTTCACAGTCGAAATCTTCGAATGAAATCATGGGTGGCATTCCGCAGTCTAGGGAAGCTTGGATGGCGAGCTCGATTATTGTTGCCCACAGGCGCCGCCGGATCTCTGCTTGGAAGGGGGTAAGTTTGGGGAAGTTGGAGGGGTCGCGGTGTAGGCCGATGGACATGGCTGTGCGGATGAGGGAGCCGACTGAGATCCAGAGGAGGTCGCCGCCGATGGAGTGTATTTGGCGGGCCAGGATAAGTAGGCTTTGGATTTCGACGCTTGCGAGGTTGAGACGGGATTTCTCGAAGGGGTCGCTGAGGTAGGTTTGTGTGGTGTTTATCCATTGCAGGCCTAAAGAACGCATACTGTTGTTGACATTCTCAGTAGTGAAGATGGTGCCAATGGAGAGGACGAGGAGAAGCTTGATGGTGAAGGTAATGCTTGCGGTTATTGGGTCGGACCAGTATTGTTCATATTCTTTGAGGAAGGAGTGTCGATGTAAGACTCGATATGTGGACTCAAAGCCTCTGAAGTACAGTTGAACAAGCAAATCTGCAGTGTCTCGAGCCGGGACCTCAGACTTGAAGTCTAGAAGAGGAGGCGACTGAGTAGGACGCTGTGCCTTGATGGCTCTTGCTAGATCTTTACACTTCTTTAGAGCTTGGTTGAGTTCCGAGAACTGACTGTCTCGTCTTGTTTTCCTCCAAGCTTGGATTTGGTCGAACTGTTTCTTAGTCTTTGCCTTTAATTTAAGGTGGGGGAGGACTTACTTCTCCTTTGGTATTCATCCAATGCGCCATTGTGAAGAACCGAGCTTTCCGTGTGCTGCCTTTCAGTTTGGGAAACACGTTCGTGGGTCCATCGGGGTCTTGAGCGGGAGAGCTTTGCTCAGGATTGATCATACATGAAACCATGGTCTCTAATTGTCGGACTCTATCCTTGAGCTCTTGAACACTTTGCTCGTTTTGAGGAGGCTCTTGAGCAGCTGTGCTTTCGAAGTCTTGTTCCGATGGAGCGTGGTTGATTCTGGACACTTCTTCAAGGAAAGTATTGGTTGTTGGATAGCAAAGGCTAGGATAGACAGGGACAGCGACGGAGTTCATCAAGGATTTTGAACTCCGTGGCACTGGGGTATCGGCTTTTTGACGAGGGAGTAATTTTGAAGTGGGAAGGCGAGAGGGGGTGGTGTTGGAATTTACCTCCCTCGCTTTCGGAGTTGCGTCCGGATCATACTCACACACCGAATTCTTGGACTTGATACACTGGGTGCAAGGCTCTTTCTGATCGCACCTGACCTTTCGACGTCGACATTCGTTACATGATAGGGCCGGCCTACGCCGTTTTCGAGGTGGTCTTAGGGGTACTGCGAATTCTCCGGGCGGAGCTGTAGCGAATGTTGCGGGTATGACTTGATTCTCGTTCATATTTGAGAGCGCTTGAGGCAAGACGCTCTGCTTGAGCCCGAACAGAATATTGTATGATGAAGTCTTGAGAATTCCGAGGGGAGAGGCCGCTCTCAAAAGGAGATCAAGTACAGTTTGAAGGCCGATATCTCCGAGGAAGAAGCGAATAAGAACGACGTCGTTATTCCCATCGTCGGGAAATTGACAGCAACAGACCCCACATCAACCACTCTGGCCGTCTTCGCCTGCTCCACACCGGTTTGAGTCTTGACTAGCTCTGGCAACAAATCGAAATCATTTTGAGCCGGACATCAACAAGGGTTGTTTCCACTAAAATGTGATTAGCCGCTGCCAAATTCAGCGGCTTATAAATCCGGAATTTTCAACAGTATCGATTTATATATATTTTGAGATTTACCAGATATGAAGTTGCCATCAAGCATTTTTCGTTTCCATCATAGTCTTGATTCTACTTTTCCTGGAGTACGTGCTTTTACCCCGCATTGCTGATTCTTCCTGCGCGGCGCGCTTCAACGAGGCATCAAACCAAATTTAAGTCCGTGGATGAGATGGTGTTTCAGAACAAGCAAGAAGACGGTTCAGTGAAGGGTGAAGACCGCAAGCCAGATATCAGCGACGATGACACAGCTGTGGGAGAAACAGTAGGAGAGAAACCACCATCTCCACAGCCTGGTATCCCCAAGTCCGAGATAAATGAGCCTACTGGTGGACCACCGCCACCACCTGATGGCGGACTTCAAGCGTGGCTTCACGTATTGGGAGGCTTCATGTTGTTCTTCAACACGTGGGGCATACTGAACGCTTTCGGAGTCTTCCAGACATACTACGAATCGGGAGCACTTTTTACGAAATCATCCTCAGATATATCATGGATTGGCGCTATTCAATCATACATGGTCTTGCTGGTTGGTTTCATCTCCGGACCATTTTACGACCAAGGTCATCTACGAATCTTGTTGATCGTAGGAAGCTTTGGCGTTGTGTTTGGGCATATGATGTTGAGTCTGTGTCACAACTACTGGGAAGTGTTGCTCGCGCAAGGATTCTGCGTTGGTATTGGAGCTGGATGTCTCTTCGTGCCTTGCGTGGCCATCTTTCCCACATATTTCAGCAAGAAACTTGGACTTGCTGTCGGTCTAGCAGCAAGCGGCTCTTCTTTTGGTGGTATCATCTACCCAATCGTCCTATATCGACTGATTGATAGAATCGGATTTGGTTGGTCTGTACGGGTCATCGGATTTATCGCTTTTGGCACCCTTCTCATCCCAATCGCTCTCATGAGGATGCGTTTCAAGCCTCCAAAGGCAAGAGCACTCATCGACTGGTCAGCCTTCACCGATCTACCATACATGTGGTTTACTGTCGCCTGTCTCATCGGCTTTATGGGTCTCTATGTCATTCTGTTCTACCTCTCTTACTTCGCGGAAGCCAAGCATATCACGGACACTAATATGGCGTTCTACCTCGTCCCGATGTTCAATGCAGCATCGTGTTTTGGTCGAACGATCCCCAATGCTATCTCGGACAAGACAGGACCTCTCAACCTGATTGCCCCAGGTGGATTCATCCTCGGCGTTCTGATTCTCTGCATGATCGCAGTCACGACCCAAGGCGCAATTATCACCATTGCAGTGCTTTCCGGACTCTTCAGTGGTGTCTTCATCGCCATGCCGCCTGTTTGTTTTGTCGCATTGACACAAGACAAGAGAAAGATCGGGACGAGAATCGGTATGGGATATGGAATGATTGGATTTGGTGCCTTGGCTGGGGGGCCAGGAGGTGGAAGTATTCTCGAGAATTCTGGGGCTTTGGACTGGACGGGCTTGTGGGCTTTTGGTGGGGTATCGGCGTGTGTGGCGGGGTTGATGTATGCGGGGATGAGATTTGCGAAGTACGGCTTCAAGCTCAATGTGAAGGCATGATGGCGATGAATTGCGTGTACGTATAGAAAACATATTCCCAAGGGTGAGGTGTAAATTAGTCTATCAATTTGTTTCCTATGATCGTTTGGTGTTCAATCCTCAAGTGAGGCAGTCTGCATTCCTCCGCCACTATAAGTGCTTCGCGTGAACAGCTCGCTACATTCCTGAACCTGCCACCCCACCTGAGCGCTCATAAGAAGCAAGATAAGTCCACCCTAAAGCTCAGACCAACCTCAGCTCACCTTTGTCACTCATTTATTGTTCTCAAGATCGATTATCGTCACTCATTTTAGTTTTTCAAAAGTGCAGCATCTCCACCGAGGTCCTGCCTCTCCTCGCCATGCGGTCCCTTCAATTCCTCTCTCTCGTCTCTGCTGTTAGCGCATTCAACTTCCTTCCAGGTATCTTTAAGAGACAGCAAGGCAATTGTACGGTATATACGATAATCCAATATCCATGTGCTGTCGAAACATGGGTCTCCTCCAATACAGTGCTATGGATCGATGCTTGTGCCACAACACTCAACATCACAAACGCGCCTACAGGCCTGACTACAATTTTCACCTCAACAACGACTCTGGGTGTTACTACTACTTCTGAAGTTACCGTAGTAGTAGTTTCTTTGCAGTCGACCGCAATACCTTTGACTACATTCACTCCGCCCGCCCCTGCTCAATCTACACCTCTCCCGTTTATACCAACCAGTCAGCCTCCTATAACAACTGGCGTACCTCATATCACTCTATCGAACTCGACAACTCCCGCAATGGATCCCACAAGCACCACGGAATATGCTCTACCAGGCACAGCCTCCATCATCCCCACTTCTGCTGCAGCCTGTGCTCCTTCGTCAACGGTCTACCCTGAGTAGGCATTCCACTCTTGACTAACGCGAACAGCCCTCTGGCCATCTTTGCGAACACGACCTATATGATCCAAGTCACGTCTCCGGAGATTGCTGCACAACTAGCCAGGGTTCCTGTCTACCTCACTAAGGAAGGTGGTATCAATTACAGTCCCGATCTAGCTGTCCAAGTCTTCTTCTTCAATGGTATACTCTTCGCTCTCGACGACCAGTTTGGAGTGGGCTGGTATGGAACGAATATGATCTCAGGCGAAAGCGCCTTTGCTTTGGAGCAGTACTCAATGGCCTTCCAGGATATTGGAAGAGATTTCACGACCATGCCAACTAGTGCTTTGGAACTGGCTTGGAATAATTGCCAGTTTGGAAATCCCAGCATTGTCTGGGCACTCAACGTTGTCGATGGACTCGTGCATTCCTGGTTCAGCGGAGTCCCTGCACCACCAGCCGATGTCGAAGTAGTCACCCTACTTTTAGTTGCTCCACCTGGTGCTCCTCCTCCAACTAGTACGTCCGCAAACATCCCGGATTCGCCAGCATCCTCAGCTGTTGCCCCTGTAGTTAGCTCGTCGGCAATACCAGCTTCACCAACATCTTCAGCCAACTTGTAGTCCTCCTTCGACCTCAGGCTATGCTTCGTAAGTCTATCTTCTTCCCATAATGCTAACATGATTGCTAACTTTTCAGTGGTAATTCCATTCCGGCAAACACAACATACACGCTACAGCTCTATTGGTCGCCATCTCCTGGCTCTCTGGTTCCTTATGGCGGCAATGTTTACCTCAAAAGAGACGGCAGCTACACAGCATCGAACAGTGTCAATGGCGCCGTCGAGGCTTTTTTCGTCGATGGCACATTAGTCGCTGCCGATCCCGTCTTCATCTACGGCTGGTATACAACGACTAGTTCGCCTGTTGACACAACTTTCGCGCTGGGTGAATATTTACCTAATGCGGGGTAACAGCGAGGCAGTTCTCCATGGCACCTACTAGCCCTCCAAGTTTTGTCTGGGAGAACTGTGGATTCGATGGTGGCGCTGCGAAATTTGTGCTGCATCAAGACAATAGTCTCGTTTATGTCACGTTCGATGGTCTTCCGATTCAAGCTTCTAACCAGATTCCAATCTACTTGGTTCCAACCATATACTTGTAGAGGGGTAAATATAGTACACTGCTCGTAGGCTTTAGGACTTGCCAGGGTTTGAATTATTCCCTGTAAAGAGCTGTAGGATATTGGCATTCTTGTTGGAGCAGTTTGATTATACGTAGTCTTCAATTAGTATAAAACTTTTGACCGTTGCCAGGGGTCAAAGCCTGAAGGCTGGGCATTGAAGCAACCTACCCCGCACTAAGTTACTCTGGGGATAGCGCCTTCCAGAGACAAAACATCACATCCATCGCGATATCTTCTTCTCCTTCCTACACGAATTTATTACGAGTACGAAGGTACTACAATCCACCCCATCGTACAAACGCGGCTAGGGCTTCAATCTCGAAAAGCTGGCAATCCCAATCTTGAAAACAACAATTGTCCCTCCGCTCGGCTAGACTGCTAGCTGCCTCTACTTCTCCATCAAAATTGTCTTCGTGGAGCGCGAAGCAAGCATATGCCGAGCTTCTCTTTTCTCATGCCTGAGCAGGCTGCCGCCCAAATGACCTTCGGGACAAATTTGAAGCTGTACTAGACGACTGGAGTACTCTGCCTCCTAGACACTATCGATTGAGCTTGAGAGCTTCCCACAAATCGTCCGCACTGGCGAATACAATCTAGACAACATCCCCAAATCGAAACCCTTACCAGCTTGGCAGAAGATATGTGGTGGTAGCTTCGCCTTGACTCAGCAATCCACCTTAAACTCACCTGGCACCGACTCTCAGGCTCGCGACACCCAAAACAAGATGATCGGCCATAGGCAACTATGTTCGTGCTGGAAAGGATTTCATGGACTTATGGGCCCGAATTCGATTTTTGTGGTACCACTTGCATTCGAGGGTCATCCGGGTCACGAGGCTGTAGGGGTGCTTCAGCATTGGGACAACCCATTGGCACGCTAATTACATCGAATCTCTCGTCGACACCAAGGACTCAAGTTCTACCGCCAACACCAGTATTCCCCAATATCTGCCAAGCCGAAAGCTACCAACCAGGAAGTGTAGCACACGGCCTTCTAAACCCTTCTTCAGTCGACATAAACACCCAAGAATCCTTCCCATTCGCAGACCTACAGTAGGCTCCAAACTTTCATCAAAGCCTATGCTCGCAGCGAAGTTTTGGGGGATCTCATGACGCATACTTGTGCGGACTATCTAATCATGAGACTACTGGAAAGATTCCGGAGGGACATGTTCTCTGGCACGTGGGCATGGGTGCGTAGGTTAGGCGGAGCTACTATGTTCCCCAAGGATCACCACCAGCATCAACGACGACAGTATTTCATGCCTGGGAAGGAAAACAGCTCAAGTGGGACGATTTGAAGCAGGGTGTTTCCAAACAACGTCCCAATCACGACTTGGAAGAAGAGAAGTTATCATCAGAGAAGAAGCGCACCTGAGTCCAGGGCAATGGTATGGAAGGTCCATATCTTGTATCGGGGCGAATGGGGTATCGAACGGCTTGAACCGTGAATATGCTGCAAATTCCCAGAGCCTCTATGGAGCTATGCCGGTTGGTGGCTTAGGACGGTTCCATGAACCCTCATCATTGATGACGTACCTGAGCTTTGGACAGCTTCGGTCAACATGCTGGCGTCGCAGGCAAATAGAAGATTTAGGACCTTGGGAGAGACGGTCTAGGTCGTGGCGTCGATCGCGAAATTGGATAACTCGGCCGAGGTGTTAAATCGGATGAAGTCGACGTGCAGCGTGAACACCGCTATGCCTCGATTATAGCAAGTGCTTGATTACATTGCATGGCAAGGTTGCTACTCGACTTTGTAGGTCTGAATTTCATCGATCAAGAACTCAGCTGGTAAGTATGACGGCTGCATGAGAGACTTAAGAATGATGCGATGATCTCTGAACAGGAATGGTAACGAGGGGTTCGAGAGGGGTCGTCGATCTTATGAAACCCCGCCGAAGACGATCCAGAGGACGAGAACAAATGCAGGAGCGGGAGCAGATCTCCGGGACAGTCCTCCTTACTAAGGCGAAGGGCCGCTCTCTTACTCGTCAACGAGCCGCCTTGAGCTCTCTTCCAAGCGGTCTTCAAGTAGAGTTTCAGATCTCAAGGGGGTCGCGGGGTCGTGGAGGAGCAATATGTTATTGCCTGAGAGTTCTGGCCCGGGGAGTTTCGTGCGTCTGATTCCACAAGCGTGCGCAGCTCTTGTGGCGTAAAAGACGCCGAATAGGTTGCATTCGCTTCATGAGCGACAGTGGAGCAAAATGACCTGTTCACAGGGCTAGGAGTAGACTTTCGCTACCTTCTCGCAAATTCCTGGGGCGTGGGGTAACGGCATCTCACAGCGATGTTGTTCACGCCTCCCGCTATGTAGGAAATTATGTTATCGGTCTTTCAATTTTCCTACGAAATGGTGTTTCCTCTTCAACAATTTTTGTTAAGCGAAGAGATACCATTTGGATGGCGCATACGAAGGCGCGCGGCAATCGATAAGCATGTTTGAACTCGGTTCCTTCTCTTCTAATTTTCCAGCCCCCCAACTTTAGGCCTTCTCACACATTCCCGTGGCTTTGAGATTTCAATGGCGCAACCATTCAGCTGGGATTGATTCGGTTCTTCTTCTTGCTTCCAATACCAAGATGTGTAGCTCTAAGCGCTGGCAAAACGCTTGCTGGTGATCCGAAAACAATAACGAGTCAAAATTACAGCACGAGAGCACATCTTGACCTTTACGGGCAAAGGCTTGCACAGCACCACGCTGTGGTCTGACCATAAAGTCTCTAACGAACGCGGCACGATTTGCGCCTGAAACAAACTCTAATAAAGGTATATTCCCGGGTCAGCTCGTCCAACCAAGCCCTTATATGTTGGTGGATGAATCGACGGTAGCCATGAATGGCGGCAAACTGGCTTTGGTGCGGAGCCAAACGATGGATCATTGCTTTATTCAAACAAGATGCTCAGCTCCCCCCACGTAAAGAGGAAGATCTATTTCAGGGCTGGGTATTCCGAGCATATCCCCAGATCTTCCCTTCCTTCGTTCCCGCTTCTTCTTGTCTTTCATTCTCTCCCGACGATACTTGCTATTATTTGTTCGAGAGACGGGATTCAATATTGTCATCATGAAATTCATCATGTTGAGAATATTGTTCCAGCCTTTCCTTTCCCTCCCTTTCCTTGCCTCCCTCGTCTCGGCAACAAGCTACCTTCCTGACGGAACCCTCGCTCCAGGAGCGTACAGATGCAACAACGCCACGAGTGGACACTCAACTTGCTGTGAAATCAGCTCAGTCTGCTGGTCCAACGGCGTCTGCCAAAAAGTCTCGAACGGAGTAACAGATTGGATTCGACTTGGATGTACCGACCCAACATGGAACGATCCAGCTTGTCTACACGCCTGCATGAGCATAACGCACAATGCTTTGGGTGTTCGACCATGCGATGGGATTGGAGGAGCGAACTACTGCTGTGACCTTACCCAACGACCCCGGAAACTTGAGCTGCTGCTCTGCGTCGGCGCAGCTCTTCAGCGTCCCTGCCGCGACGATCGAAGCTACGGTGTCTGCTGAGAAGGTGATTGCTACGAGTGCGGATAGTTCGAGTTCGGCTTCTTCGACGATGACAACTTCCGCGACGCCAGTATCCAACACTGCGTCTGCGACGAGCAGTTCGGCCTCTGCCGTAGCAATATCAACATCTACAAGCTTATCCAGGCTCTCAACAGGCGTACAGGCAGGTTTCGGAGTCGGCGTAGCAGTAGGAGCAATCGGAGCTGAAGTTTAGGATTCCTCTTCTGGTGGCGCCGGCGAAGAAACAAGAACAACCACAAAGCAACATCCAACAACTCCTCCGAGAATAGATACGGGAACAATCCTAGTCAATGGAGAGGCGGCCAGGCGTATGCGGCTCAGCAACATCGTCACAATGGAGGGACCCGGCCTCAAGAGCAGAAAGACTATAGGCAAGGAGCTGAGTATGCGCAAGGACAGATGGCGATGCAGCAGGCGTGGAGTCCAATGACACCTGCTACCGGGCAGACAACGGCCCCGCCGGAGGAGTTGGAGGATACGGAGAAGAGGAGTCCGGCGGAGTTGGGGGGTACGAGTGATTATCATGAGTTGGAGACGCGGAGGAGTGGTTGATGATAGATGGAAGTGAAGATAATGGGAGGAGGCACAATTCGCAAGCTAAGTCATCCATGTCCCGGCCATAACTGGACTTGAAATCCAGGACCTTCTTGACCCACCTTCTATTAGGAGGCTGTCCAGCAAGCAGGATCTCAGCCTGACCCTTGATTGTCCTGCCAAGGCTGGAGATCAAGTAGGCTGCGCACGGGGACCCATAGGGCGGGTTTTTATTATTTTCCCCCACTTACGGGTCCTCCGTGGTAGTTTGCGGGGTCCCTATAAGGCACCGCAAGTATATAAAAAGTATAAAAGTTATAAAGTTATATCCTTTATAATTTATACATTAATTATACAAATTTTATGGATTTTATGGATTTTATGCAATTGCGGTGCGGGGGACTCTCAAATAAAAACCCCACCCAAAACTACTTTATGTGATAGGGGCCAAATGGGGTTTGTTCCCTTAAGGGTCCTTCGCCAGCAGCTTAAGGTTAAGCACGTTATTGCACGATGTAGGACTAAAGTTGGGTATTACATATGATGAGACGTTCGGAGTTGTTTGAGCGTGAACAACTAGGATAATCTTCTACCTATATATTTGTAGGAATTTACGGTCGCAGGATATCCTTTATAATACAATGCACCATACACACAAGACATTTCTTCTCCTTATATCAGATAGTGACCATTCATCTCCCAAGTTTTTCCACCACCAAGTCGAGTCCCTATGCCTGCCTCAGATTTCGAGAAAGTGGTCAGAGAGTTCTATGATATTGACTGTGATGAAGCTGGGATTCACAGTGTTTCGATATACCTTACTCCAAACCATCACAAGGATTAATTTCAAAGTTTGAGCTCCTACCCTTGTCTTATTCAATTTCTTCAAACCTGGGATTGATGCTCGCAGCGCATGAAATCATCAGGTCTGCCAGACTTTCGGTCGGGATTCGAACAGTAAAAGTACCTCTCCTCCTTTCTTTCCTCGCTTAGCATTTCCGGCGCAAGAGACTCGGAGAACGGAGGCCGCGCTCGCTGGTGATTCGAATCCTTGCTCTTCAGTCTACCTCTACATTTTCGAGGGATGGGAAATAGTAAGGAGCTTCATCTAATTATAGTGTTGGCATGAGGGCGACTAGGTAGACGGGAGTCGTTGGACTAGCTGCATGAATGTGGCCAACCACGTGTCCTCTCAGTCTTGCATTGTGTACAAAGTCTTCCTGACTTCGGCATAAACCTTTTATCCATCTCCTTTGATCCTTATTTCAAGTGCAGGGAAGAGATTCCAGCACTATAATGCAGCCGGATTTCCAAGATGGTTGACGGACAGCATAAGAGGGAATAACAAGTATTGCGCAGTGCTTGTTACTCCCTTTTACGCCGTGTGCTTGGCGATGCTTTAATAAAACAATACTTGTTAACAATCTCTCAATTGAATCTTTTTATAACTATTTCTCTATTGCCGATAGTCAAAATATTATCAAATATAAAACTTGAATTAAACAATTAAAATAATAATTAATTTTTATTATAAAAGTTATTTATAAATAATAAAAATTTAATTAATAAATTTTTTTTTATAAATATTAAATAAATTAAAAATATATTATAAAAATAATAAATAAATTATAAAGTTTGTTTTTAATTATAAAATTTATATATTAATTAATAATATATATTATATATATATTTTATATATTAATTAATAATATATATTATATATATATTTTATATATAAAAATTTTTTATAATAAAATATTTAATTTTAAAATATTTTATTTTTATTTAATATTTTATTTTATTAAAAAGTTTATTTTTTTTTTTTTTTTTTTTTATTTTTTTTTTTTTTTAAAATTTTTTTTTTTTTTTTTTTTTTTTTTTTTTTTTTTTTT